>JBBUKS010474002.1:0-17591 GCA_038050645.1 Hedychium gardnerianum
AGCTCTAAGACATGCCCTATGGACATTATTAAATCTCCTAATGTGTTTGTATTGATTAATTATGATATTAAGCCCTCTTTGACTATTAATTCTTTAGTCCATATGGATATTAATGCTTTATGGTAGGGATAGGGATGAGCAAAATTTTAATTAAATTAAAATAACCGATGGAATCGATTTTATTCAAAAATTTGTTTTGATTAATTTGAAAAAATATTTTTTTCAAAAAAATAATTATTTTAATTTATTTGATTCAGTATCAATTTTAAAATCTAAAATTTGATTAAATCGATTAAATTAAACTAATTCAATATATAGGATCAATTGACTCTGTAATATAAAAAAATTCTCTTCGAACTCATGTAATCACGAAGTTATAACTCGTTAAGATCAATCGATAAACCAAATAGTAAATTTAGCAGTTGAATGACGTATTCGAATGAAGTTCACAAATCTAGTCGAATGAAGTTCACAGATCAGGTATATTAAATTTAACAGTCAATTGATACAAATGATTATTCACATATTAGTTGACTGCTAATGAAGGAGCAGTCAATTGTTCAGTTAGTTATGGAATTAATTGATTTTATATTTATTTGATTTTAATGACAAATTTTGGTGGATTCAAGTTATCTAAAAAAATTTGCTAGTTTAATTTAATTTGATTTGATTTTAACTGAATGTTTAGTCTTATTTATATATATATATATATAATCCAGGTATTCATATTTTATCATCTAATTAATTTTGAAGATGATCGATTCTATTTCATGAAAAATTTTCATCAGCCACCGAATATTTAATCCTATTTGATCATATAAAAGGGCTTCAAATGATCAAATCATATAATATGTACCCGGGATAATATGCAATAGTTAAGTCCTTCAATAGATAATCAAGTGAAATAAGATTTAAATCTCAACTGCGATTCAAGGTAAGAAATTTTCTCTCGAATAAAAAATAAGTTTAAAAATATTGATCATTTAGATAGACTTTTATTAATATTTTTTAATTTATCCTGATGACCGATAAATTTTTTTTATGAAATTAAATTAATTAATTTCAGAATTAATCAATTTAAAAAATTTAATATCCGAATTATTATTATTATATATATATATATAATATGTGCATCATTAGGTCTTGACTAATATTATGATAGTGCTCATATTGTTTAACTCGATTTTTTTTGTTATTTTTTATTTTTGCCATCAAAGTGTTTGGCCTAATTACCTTAATGACCCAACCTTGAAATTGAAATCGAGTATATAGTGTCATTTCTTCCTTACTGGTGTTTTAATGGTCTTTACATTCTTTAACCATGATTTTAAACCCTTCTTAACCATGATCTTAACTTCTTAAGCCTCTTAGCCATCATGGTGTTTATGTTCTTCAAGCATGATTGTAAGCCCTATAACTATGAATTTAAACACCTTCAAGCTCCATAATCATGGTCTATAACTATTATTTTTTAGTTTTTTAGCTATTAAGATATATTTTTAGCCAAAATACTTTGATGGTATAAAAGGGCTTAAAATCATATAATGTGTGGATCATTAGGTCTTTATTAATTTTCTATAGTGCTCATATTATTTAACTCGTTTTAAAATCTTTTTTTAGCCATGAAGGTGTTTGGCCTAATCACCTTAATGACCCAAAATGAATTGAAATCATGCATATAGATATCATTGCTTCTCTACTAGTGTTTGAATGGTGTTTAGTTACATTCTTTAATCATGATTTTAAATCCTTTCTAATCATGATTTTAGGCTTAGCGGGAAGTATAGTTGGATCCTGACGAACAGTTCAATATCACAAGTTACCCTAAGTGAGATTTAAATTCTCATTATTTAAGAAATTCATTTTATTTTTTATCATCGCACCATAGCTTCGGAGATCGCTCTCTTTGTCCTTTGGTCATATGTAAGGAAGAGTCTCGTATCGATTCATAATTTCTATCCCCTTACAAAAGCAAACTTTTCTCTCTAAATGATTATCATAGCTCATAATTTTGCCTTTCTCTAGTTTTGAGAGAGCAATTAGAGGAGCTCATGGAATGCCCTCAACGACCAAAAAATATTCATCCTTTTAAATTCATTAATAAAATATAAAATAAATTAATAGTTGAATTTATAGCATTAAGAAATTAGGTATAAATACTTCAAACTCTAGATAGTTTGAGTTGTCACTAGTCATAAATTAGTACATATCCTACTTTTCCACCTCAATTTTTTAATTAATATATTTTCTAAAAGTAAAAAAAAAAGATTTTTTAAAAGGGGAAATATATATATTCTAACAATTTCAAGGCATTTTTAAATAGAATTTTGGAGATGAAATGAAACTCACCTAAATAAAATGGAAGGCTATGAAGAAACCATGTCCCAAGATTTAATTTCACACACACATTGACGGTTATACATAACCAACTATTCCAACACCTCATTTATCATTTCCTAAAAAAAAACCAAAAAAAAAGGAAAATTAAAATTAAATTACTAAAATTGCCAATAAAGTTGAGATTATTAGCTTTCCAGTGGAGGAAGAGGAAGAGGAGGAGGAGGAGGAAGAAGAAGGGGAGAAGAAGAAGAGGAAGGAAATGAACCATTTCTTCCTCTTCTTCCGATGCCTTAACGCCCTTCAGTGAATCCAATCGCGCAGGTTTTGATTCGAAGCAAAATCGTTTTTTTTTTAAGATCGAAACAAGCAAAAAGTGTGTGTTTTAATCGCATTTGGCGTTTTACTTGATTGGTTGATGGAAGGGTTGTGAGATGGGGAGCGAGGAAATGGCGCAGGAGAGCTTCCTGGTTTCCGTCAGGCTGAGGCCGCTCAACGCCAAGGAGATCGATAGGAATGACTCCGCCGATTGGGATTCCGTCAATGGTACCTCGGTCGTCTTCAAGCCCTACCTCCCCGAGAGATCGCTGTACCCCCCATCTTACACATTCGGTCAGTCTTCGCCATTGATCTCAAAAGAAAGTTCTTCTTTCTTTTCAATATTTTGTTTTTAGATTTATTTGTTTACCTTTTTTTATGAACAAACAAATTATTAGATAGAGTGTTTGGATGCGAATGTGACACAAGGCAAGTTTATGATGAAGGCGCCAAGGAAGTAGCTCTTTCCGTTCTCCATGGAATCAATGGTTTGAACAAGCGTGCAAGTTTTTTTGTTTCTTTCCATTCTTTTAAAACACAATTGTCTAATATTTTTATCTGTAGCAAGTATATTTGCATATGGACAAACAAGCAGTGGGAAAACTTACACAATGAGTGGAATAACTGCATGTGCTGTAGAAGACATCTATGATTACATAAGAAGGGTGCAAAATCTTTAGAATTTTGTTTAATGTTTACAAATATTACTTGTTCATTTATTTGTTTGTCTGTTTATTTGTTGTCATAGCATGGTGAACGAGAATATGTGTTAAAATTCTCGGCAATGGAGATATACAATGAAGCAGTAAGAGATCTCCTGATCGCAGACAATATTCCTCTTAGACTTCTTGATGATCCAGAGGTAGAGAATGATTTGTCTAATTATTTCTTCTTCTTCTTCTTCTTCTTCTTCTTATTGTTTATTGTATAGAACTAAATGACAAACATATATTGTTGTTGTTAGAGAGGAACTGTTGTAGAGAAACTTACAGAGGAAACTCTGAGGGATCAGTGGCATCTCAGTGACCTCCTTGCAATCTGTGCAGGTAATTAATTACAGAGGAATGCCCAACATTTGTTGTCTTCTCAATCAAAGAATAAGAAACTAATATAAAACTACACTCTTTAATCTTCTGTGTGTGTTTTTAAAGCTCAAAGGCAAGTTGGAGAGACAACTCTGAATGAGATGAGCTCTCGATCCCATCAGATTCTGAGATTGGTTTGCCCCTTTGATCATCTAATTAATTAATTAAAGTTTCACTACTTAGTAGAAAATGATTATAATTAGTTATTTTTCTGTGATTACAGACAATTCAAAGCACTGCTCGCGAATTTAAGAGCAAACAGGGTTCCAGTACCTTATTAGCTTCTGTGGTATTATGTCCACTCTTATTTATTTTTTTCTAATGAAGATTGAGCAAACATGAGGCTTATGTTTTTTGTTGTGGACAGAATTTTGTAGATTTAGCAGGAAGTGAAAGGGCATCTCAAGTGTCATCTGCGAGTAATCGGCTAAAAGAAGGTTGCCATATCAATCGAAGCTTGCTTACGCTAGGAACTGTCATTCGCAAACTAAGGTTGCTGAATTAAGTTTAAGCAATTTGTGCTTCAATTCTTCTTTGTTCTTGCATTGATTTTGTTCTCTTTCTTTTGGGGAATTGAACAGTAAAGAGAGAACTGGTCACATTCCATTTAGAGATTCCAAGTTGACGCGCATACTGCAACCTTTCTTAGGAGGCAATGCAAGAACCGCAATAATCTGCACAATGAGCCCGGTGAGAAGCCACATTGAGCAATCCAGGAACACCCTTTTGTTTGCAAGCTGTGCCAAGCAAGTAGTCACCAATGCACAAGTCAATGTGGTGATGTCTGATAAGGCATTGGTTAAGCACCTGCAAAGGGAGCTTGCTAGGTTGGAGAATGAGCTGAGGCATGTGGGATTTAATACCTGCGGTGATCGATCTGATGTCCTTAAAGATAAAGATGCTCAGATCAAGAAGGTTGTTTGTGTTATCTTCTTTTTCATGTTGTTGATGCATGTTTAATTCTCTCCAAAGGCATCCTTTTGTTGGTTTCTTGTTCGTTTAGATGGAGCGGGAAATCAAGGAAGTGATGCAGCAAAGAGACCTTGCTCAATCTCGACTCAATGATCTACTTCATTCTGTAGTGGAGGAACATTCAAGACAATGGGTAATTTTTTTCCTACACATGAAAGTATGTTCTATGAGTTTGCTTGTGCTTCTCTTATCCTCGATTCTTTTCCTTTCCTTAGGAAGAATCCACTCAGGCATCATATTCGCACACACGTAATAACAGCGATGATGCGCTCTCGATTTCTGGTCTCTCTGGCATTGACTACCAAAATCCCTGCTGTGATTATTCGAGCTTGGATTCACCAGTACAAGTCAATAAGTTCAGTTACCATGAGCATTGGGACAATCAACCCTCACCTAGTACAACAATTAACAATCCTGCCTTAAATGAAATAATGCTCCACCGGAGAAAAGAGGGCATCATTGAAGAAGATTGCGAAGAGCACTGCAAGGAAGTTCGATGTGTTGAGATACATACCTTGAGCGATGGAAGAATTGATAAGTTCGATCCGCTGAATGCTGAAAGTGAGGTGACTGATAAGGACACACTTGAGAATTTTGCATCAAAATTTGCAGCTGATGGATTTTCCAAATTGGTTCCCGCGAAAAGAGTAATGGACTCCCAAAGATTGGCACTCACTAAAAGTAGCAGTTGCTTGGCAAGTTTGATGAACAATTCTATGTTCGCTTTGTTTCAAGATGTTGAACAAGACGATGAGACAACACCTAAATTTTTGCCAAGGGGGATTTCAGGAATGCCAAAGGGAGTTCAATGCCCTCCCAATGCATTTTCAGAAGTGAAGGATGTATCTGAAGACAATGATGACAAACAACTCTGTGTCGATCGGGTATGCATTCATAATAATCTCGTCTGAAAATTGAGTACTTAAATTGTAAATATTTTCTTCAGCTTATTTATTGTATGATACAGAAAATTCGACAGAATCAATTGGAAACCATTGGAAATGAGGAGAAACAAGCTGATGAAGGTGTTGATGAAACACTATGCCCCAAGAGATCCCCTTTGGAGTGGCAATTGGAATTCCAGAGAAAGCAAGAGGAGATCATCGAGCTTTGGCACACATGCCATGTTTCCTTGGTGCACCGGAGTTGCTTCTTCCTACTTTTCAAAGGCGACCCGACCGATGCCTTTTACATGGAAGTAGAATGCAGAAGGTTGTCCGTTCTCAAGAACATTTTCTACCATGGAAATGTTGCTGACATAGTGGCCGAAGATGGTCACCGATTGAACCTTACTTCAAGGTATGTCTAGTACTAGTTTCTTTTGCTAATATTTTCAAACGCTCAGATATCTATATATATCCTACTTTTAATGATTTTCATCAGCATGAGATATCTTCAACGGGAGAGGCATAGACTATCGAAACTGATAGGGAAGACATTCTACTCTCAAGAAAGGGAGAGCCTTTATAGTAACTGGGGAATAAGCTTGAACTCCAAGCAGAGGAAAATGCAGCTAGCGCAGCTTGTGTGGACAAAAACGGATATCGCACACGTAAGGGAGAGCGCATTGCTTGTCACAAAGCTTATCGGCTTCGTAGAGCAAGGAGAAGAGGCCATGAAAGAGATGTTTGGGCTCAATTTCACAGTACAACAGACTCACAAGAGATCCCTCAGTTGGATGCAATGGTAGTCTTCAGTTATGTATCTTGCATATCGATCGACCACAACCAGTAAATTTTGTTGTATTTTTTCCTGTTAATATTGCTCTAAAGATTGATGTGATGCGCGAATAATGAGAGTTTGTAGTGAACCACAAGCGGAGCAAGTTTTCTCTTGTGCTTGTATTGCCTCATGCTACTGCTATTTAAAGTGGGTCTTGTGCTTTTGTCATTCATTTATATGCCATGTTGCCATTGAATATGACCTATTTTTGTAAGGTCACGCGCCAATAATTTTACCATTGCTTTCTCCTGATAGATTTGAAATTTGACAACAACTTCCAAGACTCTTAGAGTTTGTACTACTTAAAACTAGTACTATGCTCATAACTAACTTGAAAGTATTTAATGTACTCGCGACTAGTGTTGGACACGAATGCGAATAAGTCAAATTTCATGAACAACATTGCCATCACACTCAAGACAATACTTTTGCCAGTGTAGTACATTTCCACAAGTAAATTCATAGTTAATTTAGTTCGTTTATGTGAAATCAAACGCTTTGTTTGATTGTTTCATTGTTGCAATAGTGGAATAACAAGAACAGGAGCAGCAAATCAATGGCAGTGAAAGCAAGCACCATGAGATCAAATCTTCTGGTGCAGGCTCATGACCAGATGATGGGCGTCATCCAACAGCCTCCAAACATCTAGAGTTCCTGCCATGTTGTTGCACTCCCTCACTATCTCATCCATGCTGTTGTACCTCTCGATGATCAGTTTCCGCCGCTGCAGAACACAGGCTGCGACCGTGTAGAGCAGCAAGTCGTCGGTCGGGGGAGCCCGCAGCCTGATCCTCCCCCGTGCAGACTTCTCGATCCCTGACCGAATCGCTGCCTGGTCCGCCCACATTACCTCCCACAGACTCATCGTCTGCTCAAATGTCAGCTCCCTCCGGAACAGCACGAGCACCATTCTGTACGCGAAGAAGCAATCCTGCGCCTGCAGTTTCTCCAAGTGTTTGTACAGATGCAAGTCCTTGCACTTGATGATCTTTGAGACCGTGCTCAGTTGTTTCTGGATCCCGACCTCGTCGAGCCTGAAATTGTGCCGTGCCTTCCTCATGAAACCAACGAAGCACCAGAAAGCTTCGTGATCTTCCTCCATTACGACGAGGATTGGCGATAGGAGGTCGCTCATGCCTTGGCAGTAGCCAATCTCTGGATCATAGACTGCATATGCTTCGAGAACTGCAACCATACGAGCAGCATGGTAAATCATGCACGGGTCCAAGTCCTCATAATTTTTAAGACCGACCGATGCTGCAGATTGGAGTGCCTTTTCTTTAGTCACAGAAGCAAGATTAGGAGAATAAACCACCCAATCTGAGTTGGCTCGAATTGCATCTAAACGGATTATGCGCTGCCACATTGCAAAGTCTTCAGATGTTCGATTATATTGAGTAAAATCCCCACGGAATGAAGGGATTCTAGTTAACTTGGGGTCATGTTGCAAAAACACTTCTGAGATTGATGATCCAAGCAAGCTTTCAGTTTCATCTTCATCCGATGATTCTGATGTAGAAGATTCTGTGCCCCAAGGATAGTTATCAAACTGAACGACCTCAGCCTCTTCTATTTCCTCTAAGTTACATAAGCTGAAGAAATTGCTTCCGTTGTGAACTGATTGATCTACTTTAAAGTTGTATAAGTTTCCTTCTGCAACATTGCGGGTCACACTTGAATCATCTTGAGAATCATGAAACTCACAGTGCTCATCAAAACAAGAGCTTGCTGAGTTACCGACTTCATTTATGGTGTCTAACCTATTTCCCTTGTGACAGTGACTCAGAAGTTGGTAGCATTTTCTCCTTAAAGTTTCATACTTTTTCCTGCAAGGGAGAAAATTATTAGGAAATTAGGATTGTGAAATTCCTATCGAACAACTGGGGATTAAAGCAGATCATTGAACCAATTGATTACGCGCTTATTTTATTGGCAAAACCCACATTCACCATTAAGCTTATACTGAAACATTAAAACCACAACTCACATGAGTTGGAAAAAAAAGTGTTCTGCATATTCTTAACAATGAGATCAGTTTTGCAGTGTTACCAAAGATGAATCAGAACAATGAACAAAACATGAGTTAACATTAGGCCACTATAATATCTAGTATCATTACCTTATCTGGACTCTGGTGACAGTTCGTTCAGAATGTGAGCTGTTGAGATCGTAACTGCAAAAAGAACAAAAATAAACAATCAACTTATAACAGATAAATACAAAAAGGTAAGACAATGCAACAAAATATTTGATATTTAAGAATAAATATGGGTCATAATATAATGAACAATGCTTAGGCAAGGTCCATTGTCAATCTGGGGGAACAATGACTAAACCAAAATGACAATCATTCATCTGAGTAATAAGAACAACTAGAATTGAAGAATTTTAAAATGCTAGCACAAATGAGAATGGAAAACTGACGTTCCTATAAGCAGAAATAACATTATGTCCTTACTCCATGGCATACAACCCTACTATGTGGCCCCTCAATCAGCAACAAGGAGGTAGCATGTCTGAATTCAAGCTTCAGTGAGGCCTTCAACCAGCAAGTGTGCTTTGTTATGTCTCAGTTACATTCATAGCGCACGCTCAAAGTGCCAAAAAAGAGATTAGGGAATAAGGAAAAATCTCTTTTCAGAGAATATTCAAGCTTTGTTGTTGACAACCCTTATTGCATTGGTTTTTCTGATTGTATATCTAAGCAGGATTGACTACCACTTATTGCATTCCTCTTTTTTTCTGCTACATCTAGGCAGGTTAGAAGTATTCATTTTTGTAGCCATGTAACAATATTGAGACTGGGTAGGTCTAGGAAGTAGAAAAACATCAATAGTGCTATAAAATTCAATAAGAGACTGCTTCTTGCTGCAACAGAAGTCAAGTGACTAATTTATAACCAACAAATAATCCTTCCTCAGGCAAACACTTGTTCATCATGACAAGATGAAATTTAGATCCTCCAGTTTCCACCAGCACCAATAAAGACTCAAAGATGCTAATCTCTCATAAACAGATGAAAGGCCCATTAGCTATTGTAAGAAGGATGCTAAGATCAAAAGAAGATGAGCTATTCAGAAGTGAATTAGTCCTTCGTTGTTCCTCTCAATTTTTTTGCTTAGATTAATATTATCTTGCATTAGGTTATTTATGTGAACTATGGAGCAACACAAGTCAGTTAGCGTGGTTCACAGAGATTTATGGTTAACTATTGGCTAACAACCAAGAGTATACCATACAAAGAAGAGTAGCACAACAGAACATAGCTATTATGTCAAAGATGCATCACATTTTTTTAACTCCATAACACTTTAAAGCATCATTCCTCAGTTAGTAAGTTTTATCTCGATGGATTGGATTCAAACTGCCCAACAAAGAAATAAAGAAAAAAATTGAAAATTTTACATATAAATCTGTATCATTTTAGAGCTGCTTAAGCAGTCACATAGAGCTGATGCATTGAGACACCCTATTGCTTTCACTCATCAGAATACCAATCCTATCTTGTTAAATTTCAATTCATGCTGAAGTTAATAATGATTTGATCAAATTAGTTTCACCAAATAGACAAATAAGAAGCAACATGCATTGATTTAAATCTCACATATTTCTTGTTATATGTGTTGCTTAGATTAATATGGAAAAATATTCTATATGAAGTTATTGATAGCTTAGAAGTAAGGAAGATTAGATCATTCTATCATAGTAAGAGTTTTACTAGACCTAGAAAATACTTCAGGTGAAGAAATCACGACATCTCAAGAATAAATACACTATGATTATCTACTAACAATTAAGTAAAAGGTCCATAAGTACACTTTGATAATTAAAGATTTGAGACAGATAGAGACTTACACTCCAAGGAGAAAAGGCCATACTTCAGCCCTGATAGTTGGGTCAACTCCCTAGCAAAATAAGTATTAGAATTAAATATAGGTAGGCATAATATTTAAATAATCAATTAAAGGGGAGAGTGCTGCATTTGCATAGTAAATTGAAATTTATAGCATTTGAGATATAAACTTACCCCAGTCCTAACTTTTTTAATAAATTTGATTCCTCCATCATGAAACTTCCCTTCTGATGAAAATAGCATGTGCCAACGTCGATGTGAAAGTGCATGTTTTCTTTTCCTCCTAGACCATGGTGATCTCAAGCTACCTCTGCATGTAATTGACAATGGTATCAGCAACAATATACACACATATATGTATTATGGCAAAAACAACAAAATTAAGCTCATGAAGGAAGTTAAGTTCACGAGAGAGAGAGAGACTATGACTAGATAACTAGGTGATTGGGAAATGATGAAAAATCTTCATCCATGAATATATGAGCATTGGCTACAGAAATTAACTATTCAAACTCTATTATGAAATTTACCAGTCTAAGGTCCAAATCTATTGATGAAAACATGACAAAAGTAGATAATTTATCTTATCGAACTAGAAGGTAGTAGATTTTGAATTGTCAGTGGGAAGACATCAAATTATTATAGGTAACCTCCATGAAGATCACTCAAATAGCAAATGAAGAATTTGAGTTGAGACATAGTAATAACAACGGACATCAAATTGATTAATCTGTGAAATCATCAAAATCTAAATTCTGTAAAAGAATGTTCACAATTACTAGGTTCATCAATATCAGACTTATAAGATATGTTGCAGTTTACTTTAAAGTGAGGAAGTTCTTATCATTTACTTTTCTCTCAACTATGATACCAGATTAGAAAATAAATAGGTTGTAAAAATACAAAGACAAACTCATTCTACACCTTGCAATCCTGCCTAAAAATCTTCTCTTCTTGGAGATTTCTGAGACCCCAACACCCGAGCACCATGTAATGAAACAAGAGGAGCAACGATTTTTAAAATTGAACAATCAATATGAAACTGATGTTCGTTGAGAGCAAGAAATTACTCATTTAACGAATGGGGCAGTGCAGGAAATGGGAATGAGAAGAAACCTTCATATCAAACTAACAATATTTAGATCAAAACCAAGAAACTTCCCAATAACTCGTTGAAACTAAGATCATAGGAGAAGAAAACGACACAGGTGGAACATGATAAAAAAAATAAAAGGACCTTTTTTGTAAATTAAGATGGAAATATACTGAGAAACAAAGACAAAAACAAAGATTTGGATTAGCAACAGATGAATCCCTTCCCTTTCACGCTTTAATTAATGAAGTTAGGAATTAAAAACCTGAAAAGAAATCTCCTTGTACTGATTCTCTCCGAGATGCGATGTAGTGTGGAACAAATAAAGAAAATTCTTACCTAATATACCTAGGAACTCAACAGGAAACACTTTCCTTCCATGAAGGGGAAAAAATTAAAGATTTTGATAACTCACCGATCGGGGACAGTGGCAAAAGCAACGATCAGAAGTGACCGCAGATGGATCCGGGACGACGCCAAGGCAGGCGACAAGGAACGCGGAACCGACGAGGACGATGGCGAATGCCTCGATCCTTTCATCTATTAGTTGTCCCCTTCCAGTTACTTTCCCTACTAGCTCCCAACCGCCGACGAAACCAAAGATGAGAATTCCACCCCCACCCCCCCCTATTCGTCGTTCATCTCCTCTCGGCTACTCGAGAAAACAAAATTCCGGGGGGCGAGGACGACCGAGGCCATCACGCTTGCTGAGGCTCCGACATCCGGCCGCCGGAAAAAAAAAAGAGGTACAAATCCTCGCCGCCGAAGCCGACCGGAGCCTCCGCCGCCTCTCCACCTTCGCTGGCTGGTGGCAGATCGTGATCCGGCGACGGAGTTTTGGAACTGAGGAAAGGGATCGGAGTAGACACGGTTTTTGGCAGCACGCGTGGACGAAAAGCGAGCGGTGGATGGGTTTTATTAACTTGGTTCGTTGCCAATGTTCACCGAAAACATTTATTTCTAATTTAATATTTTATAAAAAAAATTAAAAAAATCTCGGTCATCGTGTAATAGAAAATAAAAAAGAAACAAAAATTAATACTGTTTTACCGAATCATATATATGTATATATATTTAAAATATTCAAATCATTATATATTGAAAATAATAATTTTTAATATAAATTAAAATTTTGAAACATATTTATATTCAAAAAATTATTACTTAAAAAAATATTATTTTTAATATAATGGGTCAAATTAATATTTGAATATATATATATAATCAGGAGAACTAGACAGATACATAAAATCTAATTTTATGTTATTCCAAATTCTCTACATCTATCAATCGATTTTGATCAAAATTAGATCAAAACTGATTGATAAATCTAGAGAGCTCAAATTATATAAAATTAGGTCTTATATATTCATCTAGTTCTCTTTATTATATATATATATATATATAAATATTAATTTGACCATTAAAAATAATGATTTTTTAAATATGACTAGATTAATTGACTACTATATCAATAGGGAATAATAGTAAAAATAAAAATAAATATGTAATTTAATAATTTTAAAGATAAATTACATGATTTGAATATTTTAAAATTTTACCAACATCATTCGAAAAAAAGTCAAAAAAAAAATTATGCTAATAAAATTCACTCAATCTCTCATTTTTAGTTAAAGTATTCTTCTTCTTCTTTTTAATTCAAAATGTTCAGACAAAATTACTAACTTTTGTAAAAAAATAATTTTATTATTAAAATACCACTGTCTGATATAAATACCTACTTTATTCTTCTAAATTATTACTTAAAAGAAGTTAACATTTTAATGTTAATCAAATTTTAAAAATTAATATTAAGGAATATTTAAAAAATTACTTTTCATTTACTTAACTATTATTGTGTAAATAACTCATGTCATCTTTTCATAATTCTCAAGAAATTAGTATAAGGGGGCAACATGCCATAAATGTGAAAAGAGGAAAAAGGTTTTAGATATTTATTTTATTTTATTTGTATAGTCAAATTTTTCGGAACACAATCATATAATGACAAGTCATTGTTTTTAAAATAATAATAATAATAATTTTAATTTTCTTTTTCTTTCTTATTTGCCTTCATCACAACTGTTGACTACCATCATCCCCACCATCATCCTTTTGTCGAGACAAAATTAAATATATATATATATATATAATTTTAAAGAGATACTATCGACTTAAAATTGGTTGCTAAATTTAGATCCGATCATAATTTAAAATCGATAGTTCTATAATTTTTGATAAGTCGATTTTTAATTTTAACCATCACGGCTCATAATTCAAAACCACTAATTCGTGATTTAGTTCAGGGTTAGATACGATTGAAAATTATTATTATTTTTAAAAAAATATATTAAAAATATATAAAAATAATTTATACGTGTATGTAGCCCTTACAATTTTAAAGAAGTATTCTAAATTTAAAAAATATCATCCTCAGTAATTTTGAGTGTTGAAATTTATTCAAATTTATCATCGATAAATTAAATATCCTGATCCTTATTTGAATTTTTATATTCCTTCAAAAATAAGATGATGAATCTCCCTTTCTATTATGATTAGAGAATTAAAATTTAAAGTGATTAAAATTTTAAAATAGAAAAATGAAAATAGAAAAAAATGATATGAAATAAAAATTTTATTTATATAATTTGAAGAATAATGGACATTAAATTAATGTCATTGATAAAAAAATATTCAAATAATCTGAATCGTTAAAAAAAAAAATTCCCCTCTCCCCTAACGTCATAATCATCCATCTAAATATCGGGATTATTTATATTTCTTCCTTCTAACTTTTAAATCGCATAGTATAAATAAATTATTATAGAGTTGAAAGAAATTATTTACTCCCTTATACTTTTTTATATATATATAATTATTAACTAATATGTATAAATATCAATTTATTATAATCTAATTAATTAAGATACTTAATTATCACCCAAGGGACTTGGCTTCAAGACTCGGCAATACATATAGTTAAAAGTAATATTGTCTCAATTATTTTCGAGGTCCTACATTAAAAAAAAAATTAGATCTTTAATATATTTTTTTTAAAAAATAATATTAATTAAAAAAAAATATATAAAAAATTTAATTTTCTAACTTTTTTGAAAAATTCTAATTAAAATTTTATATTTAAGTCTTGATAATCAATCATTTTCAATTGATAAATTTATTAAATTATTTAATCTTTCTTAGATATAGATGAATGTATATAATATTTTATTAATTTTAATTTTAAAAATTTCTTTCCTCAAGTTATATTAATAGATATCATTAATATTTTATAAGTTATCCATATATTTAAAAAAATATTTTTTTTATAAGATTTAGTATCTCAAATATGATTTTAATTTGAATTTATTATTTTTTGTAAATATTATTATCTTTCTAACGAAAATTCAATTAATTTTTTTGAATATTAATTTTTAATATGAGTAACAAATCTATAAAGTAATCATTTCGAGATGGAATAAATTATTTAGTTTTTATATCTAAAATCAATTTGACGTTTTAAAAAATAATATAATAAGCATCACATCACATGAATTAAAGAATCCTTATTTTTTATTATAATCAAGAAAAAAAAAAGAAAGAACGAAAGAGATCAGGAAAAAATATTCTTTAAAATTATCATCAGGCACGAGATCACTGAGTGAGGGAAGAAAAGGACACGAAAACACCAATGAGAGAAAATAACACAAGATCACTTATGATTGCGAGGACATGTTTTTCGAGAGATCGATTCAATTAGATTTTTAAAAATCAGATATATCATTAAAAAAATTCAATAATAAATAAAATCTAAATAAATCTAAAATTAAAATTGATGTTTTTTTTAAATTAATCTAAAATTAAAATTAAATATAAATAATATTAAAATATAAAAAAAAATTAGGAGATCTTAAATAAAGCAAAAGATGATTTTATTATCTCAAGCGTTTCTCGTTATCAATCCCATAATAAGATAAAGGAAGATAAATCATGATAACTTTTTAGACGGAGGATATTTAATTTTAAAAAAATAAATCTCGTGAAAATTAACTTTTATCTAATAAAATAATTTTGTTACCCACTCGAGCGTAACAGATGCATGCATATGATCCAATTAACCAACCCACTAATGTCGCTACTCACTACTAATCCAATAGCATACAACTTGACTAGTTAATTATTTAGTATAGATCTAATTGTCATTCTACGTTAGTGCAAATCTAGTGCCTAATATTTTTCTATCAATCAATATCCATTATGCACCATTATTGTAAGATTAATTTGTCGCCCCCGGGTAATGATACGATAATTAAATCCTTCAATGGATAATCAAAGGATTTAAGATTCGAATCTCAGCTACGGCGTATTGCAGAGAATTTTCTCTCCAATGAGAAGCGGGTCTAAGAATGCTGATTATTTGGATGACCCTCCATTAGCGTTTCCCGATTTATCCTGGTGGCCGTTGGAAAATTTTCGTGGGACCGAACCAATCACTCCAGATCCGATGTTATTCGACCTGATTTTTTTTTTTTTTAAGACTAATTTATTGATTATCATTGGAATTGAAGGGACGTCGCTATTCAAGTCCATGTGCATTTGGTTGGCCTTCACATGAGGCACGTAAAGGAGGCGGCATGATGCGTGAGGAAAGTGGTAGGAAAGGAAGGATTAGTTTATCGATCGAAATTGTGCCCAAGTAAAAGGCCCAACTTATAGTTGTTAACAATCTTGTATTGGGAAAACTATTTATGCATTATGGTTGGACTCAACCGAGTTGTTTTGATGTGTTAGCAATACAGTTTAAGTTAGGTTTGTTTTTATGTTTTGGTATATAAATCAAGTGTGCTTATAATTGGATCGATAATAGTAGGTAGAGTGTGATATTAAGAAAAAATTAAGAGGAAAACAATAATAGTTACTTTATCTAATATAAAAGATAAATAAAGCTTTCTTTATAATAATATGACAATCACGCTAAGAAATCAAGTCCCTTGGTATTAACTTAATTTTTATTAATAGCGCAAATTAATTTATGAGTAATTTATAAGTAAAAAAACAAAAATGAATTTAATTTGCATTTTAGGGAAGTCTAATAAATTTCACTTTGTTGGATTATTTAAAAAAAAACAAATCAAAAAGTATTTTAAGAATAAAAAATAGGGCAACTTTTAAAAAAAAATAAAAGTAGGGGTTTTTGGGTCAACTCTTCGTAAAGACGGAGGTGTTTTGATAAAATGTGCGCCTACAAATAATTTAATTTTTAAATCGAGATGGAAAAACCGAAATTCTCCTGCGGAAGTTGGCGGGAAACAATGTGGAAACTGGCGGGAAACAACGGTGCCTTTTCCCGCCAACTTCCACCTTACTTCCAACTAACTCACCGTTAAGTCAAACCTTCCAACTAACTCATCGCTGGCCTTCTTCAGTATGGAGGAATCGCAACAAGATGATGTGGTGATTATCAAAATCAATTAAATATTATTATTTTATTTAATCAAGGAATTAATTTAAAAATAATCTGCTTTTAAAATAAATGAAAATTAATTTTAAACCGTGGCCGCCGGCGGAGCGGTTGAATGTTTGGCGCTCAGATTAGCCATTGTCGGGTTTGACTTTAGTATTCTATCGAAATACAGACCGATATAAAGTGTATAACGGATTGATGAACCCTGCTGAGTGAAATTACTACAATACGAGGGAGTTGAGTGAAAAAAGGCGAAGTCACGTGCCTCCTCCCTTCCGCCGGCGCCGTCACTTTCCCTCCCACTTTCTTCTCCCTCGCCGCAGCTCGGCGCGTCCTTTTTTCCTCCGAATTTCCACGCCTGCAATTCGCGAACCTTTCCTTTCTCTTTCCTTTCCCTCTCCATTTCCACCCTCCCCGATCCTTCTCTCTCGATGTTTTATGTGTATATCTAAACGACAACTGACGGAGGAACAATTCCACTTCCAGCGCTCCCCCTCCGTCGACCACTCCGGTCGCCACCTCCGTTTGCGGCGCAGCAATGAAGGCAGCAGACTTAGCCATGGAGGTCAGGGTCATCTCCGCTGAGGACCTCGAGACACCCTGGTCTATTCTCGGCCGCCGCCTCCGTCCCTTCGTCGCCCTCTTCGCCGCAGCCACCCTCGACTGCGACCGCCTCCCTCCACTCCAACACCGCACGCGCGTCGCCGAAAACGGAGAAGCCACGACCTGGGGCGAACTCATTCGCGTTCC
>JBBUKS010474013.1:0-17585 GCA_038050645.1 Hedychium gardnerianum
AATAATTTATCTTAAAATATAAATAAAATTAGTATCAATGCGACATTAGAAGTCATTTAGTTTTAATCTCTTTATCTTTCATAATACATCTAAATATTTCTAGAATAATCTCTTTATACATATGATGGAGATAGGCAACATCATGTGATATGATCCAGTCAAAAGTCAAATTAAGTTGAAAGTTAAATTAAGACGAGCTCAAGTTTGATCAAATTGAGCTCAAATTCAATCAAGATAAATTCAAGTTTGGTCAAACCGAGCTCAAGTTAAGTCGACCCTCGCTAGAAGACCTCAAGTCAAATCTATCTAAATCACATCCGAATTTGTTCAACAATAATTTAAAATTTTGATTCAACGCCGCAATTATTAAAACACCAAGGTGTGTCTCTAGGTCACGAGAGAAGATGTGTGTCTTCTTGGTCAAGAGGGAAGACATGTTTTATGAGAATCAAGGTCATTTTTTCACTCTCTATTTAAAACTAATTGGTTGCAGCATCAAGACAAACAAATTTCTCTACTCTTCTTATTATTCATTTTCTCCGTTCATTTTCTTTACCTTTTATTCGAGGTCTAATTTAAACGTCGAAAGTGTCTTGCCAAGGTTTGCCTTGGCTCTCCTTTTAACATCTTCCTCGAGTCTTTCAAAATCTTTGTGGTACTCGACATTTAGAGGCCTAACTTGATTGAAGCTTGACTTTACAAAGGTTGACCTCATTGAAGCCCAACCTACCAATCTTCTAACTTGTCAACTCGCCGATCTCCTGATCTGCCAATCTCCCAATCTGCCAATCTTCCGACCTATCGAGCAAAATTGACCTCTCGACTTGCTGTGCAAAGCCAATCTCCTGATTTGCCAAGTAGAGCTGACCTTCTGACTTGCCAAGAAGAATCGACTTCCCAACTTGAAGAAAGTCGATCCATCGATATCCAATCGATCGAAATTACTCGATCATGATTACTTTGATAAATTATCTCATCCTTTGATTTCAAACCGGATCAATATCAAATTAGCTTGATTTGATACACTTTTTAAAAATTCTTTTTACACAAATAATTTATGTATTTAATGTGAATTTATACACCTTAACACCTAAAGCTAAGCAATAAACTCCCAACTTTTCCTCCTATTTATTTGGACGAGCAAAGATTGCGACAGCTCACTTGTGAAGCCCAAACACACAATAATTGATTGGTTGGTTGGATTAAATATCGATACCCTTCACCCACCAAATCACCAATTATTAATATCTCCTATTAATAAATATTAGGTTTTTTTTGTGTGTAAGAGAATGAACCACCATCATCACTATTCTTTTTAACAAGTCATGGTAAAAAAAAATATCATGAGAATATTACATAAGGATGGAACCTTAGATAATATTCAAATTTGAAGCATATTTTTTTCCTAAGATTTTAGAGGATTTGAAAATCATCAAAATGCCCCAAGTTGTGTTTTTACTTTTTTCAGGTCGTTAAACCCTTAAAGACCCATTAATTCTGGGAGACGAACGATCCTCCTTTAATTCTTCCATAGAGAAAATTCAAAAACGCTCATGATAATACATAATCCAACTTTCGCAATTCCTCCATCAGGGTAGGATTGCTCAAGCCCTGAATCAGGTATTTGAATTATGGATTTCGCAATATAATTTTTTTCTGCCAAATTAAGTATTAACACATGTCTACGTAAAAGAGAGGATCGAAAAATTTATATATTTTTATAATAATATAATATTATTTATTTTAGTCTAAGTCTTTATAATTTTATTTTTAGATTTTATCCAAAAACTCTTATACTAATAAAAATATTTTTTCTTTATAAATTCATGATCTATCTAATGTGTTTTCAACATGAAATTTTATTTACAACTCTAATAATCTCTCCTCAAATGAAGGACCACAGGATCTCTCTTCAAGTGAAAAGTTTATTCATTTAATGTCTGATCCTCAATTCATCAGGTCTTTTTTGTCCCTCGATCCAATCGATCTATTAAATTTTTTTATTTAGTCGTAACTAAAATTTCTCTATTTAATTATCTATCAAAATATTTTACTGATCCTCTGAATATGAAAACCTCACTAGTTCGAGGATATGAGATTTTATTTACAATTTTATAACCCAATAGCCTCTCCCCATACATGACGCCTTCCAGTGGTGGTTACCATTAGAGAATAATACTTTCCAAATTTTAGGAGTATTTTGATAATTTTAAAACTATTGGGATATTTGAAAATAATAGAATGCTTGAGCTTTAGGGACATTTTGATAATCTTAAAACTCTAGTGGAGTTTTGAACGAGTAGATATAAAAAAAAGACATTGAAAAATATGAAAAGTAAGTCAATAAATATTAATCAAATCATACTCTAATGTTATCATAATTGTTCATTTATCTTCAATATTAATTAAAATTTAAACAATTTTAATAAATATCGGTCAAAATTAACTAAAGTTCAAGCAATATCAACTTTTGAATAATTTTAATTAATATTAAAATAATTTTAATCAAAATTACTATAATATATTCAATTTTTTTCTTTTCAAATTTTATATATTCAAAGTTTATAAAAGTAAAAAGAGCGCCTTAATTTTTTAAATCCAATGATCGATTTTATTTTTTAACAAGCATCCTATCCCACGAGCAATATATGATGTCAATTCAGATAAATTGAATGGATTTGGATGTGGTTAAAGATCAATTATTCAAAAAAATCTTAAGTCAAATTTGATTCGAACTCGAATTTAACCTGAAATTCCTAAATTCGAATCCGAACCCGCCCAACCCAATTAATCTATTCAATCCTAATAAAAAAAATCTTCTTTTTAGTATTTTCTTATAATTTTTCTCATTTTTATCTCAATATTTTATCATTATTATATTTTATTTTATTATTAATGTACCTAAAATATTTTAATTTTTTAAATAAAATTTGATTTAATCTTGAAAAACTCTTAAATCTTAAATTTATATCAACTCGGGTCAATCCGGGTCGACCCAAACCCAACTTGAACCCGATCCGAAATTAAATCAATCCAAAAATTTCTAACCCGAATCCGACCCGAATTCGAAAGCCTCAACTCGAACTTAATTTTTTCGGATCGACTCGGGTCGGGTCGACGGGTCGGATTCATTTTTGATTATTATCCCATACATTATTCTTATTATTATCTTTTATTTATATTTTTCATATAAATTTTAAACCCCTGTTTTAATAATTACGAAATCATAATTACTATTAATATATTTAAAAATATTCAAGATTTCATAATTGCTATAATTCTAATTCAACTTATGTTCACAATTATTTACATTATAAGAATTATAAAATTATAACTGTTATAAATATTATAAGAACTACGATTTCATATATTCTACTTGCTTATTTAATATTCATGTTATAATAATTATAATATATTTTTGATTCATAATTTAGATGAAAAATATAAATAAAAATAATAATAATAATAATATATCGAAGAATAGTATATATATATATATATATATAACGGAGGGATAGGAATGGTTTTTTTGATAAAAAGAAAAAATTAAAATGGGATGTCTGATTTAGAAAAAAAACAAGGTGTTCTTTAGATTTTTTCCCCAATTATTTTCACCGGCACCTAAATATTTTAGAGTATTTAAGTTTATACTACAGCGAAGAGTTGAGTGTGATGTCAACCGTCCACCAAACTCGCAGCCACTGCATGTGGTATTTCTTCAAGCCCAAAGATTCTGATTTCATCTTGCGAACTC
This sequence comes from Hedychium gardnerianum, assembly GCA_038050645.1. Classification (NCBI taxonomy): domain Eukaryota; kingdom Viridiplantae; phylum Streptophyta; class Magnoliopsida; order Zingiberales; family Zingiberaceae; genus Hedychium; species Hedychium gardnerianum. The sequence goes on from JBBUKS010474013.1 coordinate 3,755, forward strand.
CTCCCGTAGATCGATCGATCCTTGCCAAGGTTCCTCCTCCGCCTGCGTGCTTTCAGAGCGAACGATGAGCCCCGGTTGGCAGGGCGGCGGCGGCGGCGGCGGCGGCTGGCTTAAGCATTTTGCTGGCCACGGCAGGGTGAGATCAGGGAATGGGCTGGCTTACCCCCTTCTTGGAATCGCCTTCTTTGGGACCTCCATCTACCTCTCCTTTGGGGGCTTCGGGACCTCTCCGGGACGCGCGGAGTTGAGCTTCGTGGAGAGGAATGGCACCCAGTTCGTGCTCGATGGGAGGGCGTTCTACGTCAACGGGTGGAACTCGTACTGGATGCTGGACCAAGCGGCGGAGGAGTTCAGCAAGTCGAGGGTTACGGAGATGTTCCAGATCGGCGCGAAGATGGGGATGACGGTCTGCAGGACTTGGGCGTTCAATGATGGCACCTACCACGCGCTTCAGGTTTCCCTCGGGATCTTCGATGAGCGCGTCTTCAAGGTACGGTTTCTTTTTTGTAGGGTTCTTGAGCTAGGAATTGCCTTGTGTTGTGTATTTTTACCATGCTTCAAAGATCAGGAATCAGATCTTGCTTTTGCTCGTGGTTCTGTTCATAGGAAGATAGCGTTCTTATCAAAATTGGACTTCTGCTTGCTCAGAATTTTAACTAGGGTTGTGGCAGGCATTGGATTGGGTAATTGCGGAAGCTAGAAGACACGGCATCAGGCTGCTTCTTAGCTTGGTAAACAATTTGCAGCATTACGGTGGGAAGACACAATATGTCAAATGGGCATGGGACGACGGGATTGGGCTGAGTTCTTCAAATGATTCTTTTTTCTTTGATCCTTCAATTCGAAAGTACTTCAAGATTTACTTAAAGGTAATTACTTTTTCCTCGTTTAGTCCATAAAATTAGCAACTTGGTAGCTCAGTAAAAACCTAGTGTTTGTATTTTTGTATATATATTCATGGATTTAACTCACTCGGAGCAATCTTTGTCATCTATTTGCAATACAAGTTGAATGATAAAAATTTGAGAATGTCTCATTGAATTTGCTTCTATTTACAGTCACTTAAGAAATTTTAGTGATCGATACTTTCAAGCTGCTGGTTGGGTTGGGCTTAAGCACTATTTTGGACAAGAATATATAGAGAAAGCATTTATTTTGTTATTTTGTTTCAATTTTTTTTCCTATAGAATGTGTTGTTCAAAGTGATGTTGCTGATACGCTTTATCTGCAGACCATATTGACGAGGAAGAACCATTTAACAGGAATAGAGTACAGGGATGATCCCACAATCTTTGCTTGGGAATTGATTAATGAACCACAATGCGCATCTGATTCTTCTGGTGACACTCTCCAAGTATGTCCTGTGATACATATAAAGTTTATTCTGTTTTATGCAATATATAGCAAAGGAAAATTGTAAAGTTCTATTCTCTGAAAAAATATTTAAGATATAATTCCTGGAAAGGACCTTGAAAATGTATATAAACATGATTTTTTGCTGCTCAGTGTCTTCAGTTAGGAAACACTAAATGCCAATAGAAACAACTTAAACTAGTCATAAAATTTTGCTATTGAAATTAGGATTGTCTTCAGTTAATGCTAAATATTTTCATATAGATTTGTACCTCATTCCTAGGCTCAAAATTAAGGGCAGCTAGCAGTCAATTTAATCTGTCTTCAAAGGAACAATGGAAACGGTATGTTTAGCTTTCTAATCTAGGACAAACTCAATCATCTTGTTGACCTTTGCTATTGCAATTAGCAATGTGGGACAAAATTATGATAAACTAAGAAAGTTCTCAATCATACATATGGTTATGATGGCAGCTGGCACTAGGTATACAAATTAAATTGGATCAAGACATCTTTAATTTTTTTTTTGTTGACACGATGCATATTCTTCTAGAATTTCAGGTTAATCACTGAGTTTTTTATTGATTGATTTTTAACTGCTATGTGGCCATCAAATGTATATGGTTGGGTAATCACATAACATGACCAAAAACCAAATAGATAAGGAGGATGTTGTGTTGATCCTCATCCATATATTATATGTGTTGTGTTGTTTCTACTTTTGGCACAATTAATTGAATGCACCATCTTTAGGTCAAACTAATTGCTTCATGGATGACACTATTTTCTATGACCGGCCAACCCCGCCATCCCTAAACAATTATCCACATAGTTTCTGTCGTCATTTAAAAAAAAATATTAGTTTTACATTCAAGCTTTGAGTTGGTAACCTTCATATAACCAATACAGGAGTGGATTGAAGACATGTCTGAGTTTGTGAAAACAATTGATCATAAGCACCTCTTGACCATTGGACTTGAGGGGTTCTATGGACCAGTAAGTTCACAAGAGAAGCAAAGTATCAATCCAGGGCAGTGGTATGGCACTCTGGGATCAGATTTTCTTCTCAACTCCAAAGTCTCTCATGTTGACTTCGCTTCTGTCCATATATATCCTGATCAATGGTACTTATCTCAGTGCACACTCTTCTTTGTGTTTCTTCTAGAAAACAAACTAAATTGATCTTGCACGGAAGATAATGAAAATAATTTCCATAGCTGATATCTAGTATAAAGAGCTTGCATAATGGACTAAATATTTATATCTAAAATTGAATGTGTGAGTACACATGTATTTGAATAATCTAAGCCTTGGAAGCTTTTGTTCTTTGTAGGTTGTTGAAAGCAGATTTTAGCGAGAAAACCAATTATATTTCCAAATGGGTGACATCACACATTGAAGATGGTGATCAGGAACTGCATAAGCCAGTCATGTTCACTGAATTTGGCCTCTCCAAAAAATCAAAGAATTTTGAGCACCCTCAAAGGGTTACCTTTTACAGATCCATCTTTGACAAAATCTACGAGTCTGCAAGGAAAAATGGAGCTGGAGCAGGGACCATGATATGGCAGTTACTGGTTCCAGGAATGGAAGAATATAGTGATGATTATGGGATCATACCAGGGCAGACACCTTCAGTTGATAGTTTGTTAAAGGAGCAGTCATGCAGGTTACTGTCATTGAGACTTGGAAAGGACTCATCTGACACAAGTTCAAGAATATGCTAAAACACAATGGATTTTTTCCCCATCTTCGCTTAATCCAATCCAGAAAATCTCTTTCTACTAGCATTATTTGGATGTTTCGAACTAAATAAAAGCGAAAGAGTTCTTTGAGTTCGACATTTAAGCAAATACAGATATCTTGTGCTGTTTTATTAACTGAAATTTTTGTTGACCCATCACTGTTTAAATTAAGGATAAGGCTCTTGATGTATTGACTATATATTGGTATTGTTAAATGAAAGCTCAAGAAATATTGTAGTAGCAAACTGGAAGCTGTGAGCTGAGTATTTATTTACTTTTCCTATTTGGGTGCATGTTTTGTTGGTGAATTAGAGAGGGAGATAAATAAGCCAACTGTTAGTTCGTATGGGCTTCTTTGTGTTGTTAGCATATGGATGTTGAGAGATCTGTTCTAAGATTTGTTTATAACAATGTTAATTACCTTGTGTGCTGTTTGCATTTATATAACTATATTTTTTTGTTGTTCTAATACAAGTGTGAATTCATGGAAGAAGGATCTCCTGGGCCAGGGAAAGCAAAGAGGAAATTGTTCAAGTAACGGTTGGTGCGACGGAAGCAATTCGTATCACTAGAGGAGAGGGGTGAATAGCGACCTACAAATTTAAAGCAATCTTTCTTTGGCTAATAACTTAGCCATGACACAACAATGCATAAAAGAAAGAGGCTCAATACTTTACTTGGTTTACAACCCACGGGTTGCTAGTTCAAGAACTATGATAAACTTGAGGTGGAGAAGCCTCTTACACCAATTGAAAATGAAAATAACAGTTAAAAGAACAGGAAACAGAATGTAGTTCGAGTATGTATATTTAAACTAAACTCCTTGTCTCTATTAGGACACATAGAGAGCTAGGGGGGAGGGCAAATTTGATGTAGCAGCGGAAACTTGAAGCAATGCTAATTATAATTTTACTTGGTATTCACCTCCTTAAGGAGGTGACTAATCTAAGGGTTCGCTCCTCATTCACAGATGCACTATGAAAAAAACCTCTTTCTTAGAAGCAGAGAAGCCTCATACAAGCACAAGCACGAGAATGCATCAAGAAGAGAACAAGCAAATACAAATGAAAATAAAAAATAATTTTATAATACTTGAATCTTGCTTAACTTGCTTTCTTCTTGCTTGAAAAATGCCTCTTGATATTTGGAAAGTGTAGCAACACTTGTCTCTAAGAACCCAAGATCTGACATCTGCAAATATGAACGAAGCCCTTTTTATATCACTGTTCATGGGGCTGATTTCTGTCAGTCAATTGATTGGTCTTACCCCTAATCGATTGTCACATAAGATTCGACTGTTCAAACCTGCATAACGGCTCTTTTCTTCTTGCCGAATCGATTGGTGAATCATCTCAATCGATTGGTTAGCCTCTAATCGATTGCTCAATCGATTCAGAGACCTTCTATTAACTCGAGAAACAGGCTTAATCGATTCCACAACCTTCTGTTCTTGCGACAAACAAACCCTTAATCGATTACCCTAATCGATTGACAAGACTTTAATAGATTGCCCAATTGATTCCTAGCCTTACTATGCACTCGCGAAAATCAACCTCTTAATCGATTAGGATATACCCTAATCAATTGGTGATGTCCTTAATCGATTGCTGAATCGATTCCAACACCCATTGTGCACTCGCGATTTTTTCTTCTCCCAATCGATTGGTAGGCGATGCTAGGCCAATTGATTGGTGTCTCAAGACAATCGACTAGATTAAGCCCAAAACCTGGAATAGGTTTACCAGTCGACTGGCTACAAGTGTCAATCGACTGGTAACTCTAAATTTAACCTTTTTAGGCCTGAATTTGGGTCTTGTCTGGTATCTGGTTGACCTCAATCTACCATAACTTTCTTTGCCCAACATCTAATCATCCGTAACCTGTTGGGACTTCCCGTTGCCTAACATCCGATCAACCTTGACCTGCTAGGGTTTCTTTACCAAGTGTTCGGTCAACCTTTGACTCACTTGGACTTTCCGTCTCGTGCCAAGTATTCAGCTCTCAGCTAACTAACTTGAACTTGACCTAGTTCCCAACTAGGTTTGCCTAATCTCACTCGGACTTCAGTTTTATCAAGTGTTTAGCTTCCAACTAACCCACCTTGGACTTAACCTAGTTCCCAATTAGGTTTGTCTAGTCCCACTAGGACTTCACCTTGTATCAAGTGTTTAGCTCCCAGCTAACCCACCTTGAACTTCACCTAGTTCCCAACTAGGTTTGCCTGATTTCCAACCATAACTTCTCTTTGCCTAGTCCCACTAGGACTTAATCATTTTTAAGGCTATGGTTAACCCTTGACCTACTTGTCTTCACTTAACGTATTGATAAAACATCTAAACCCAAGCTCGAGTCAACCCAAGCTTGGTTAACCTAGTCAACTCTTGACTCGGGGATAATTGCACCAACAATACCTATAACATTTCATCAGCTATCGGTTTGGCTAGGAGCGGCAAACGAGACAAGTATTCCTTCAACTCCCCAAAGGCTTTGTTGCAGTTTTTGTCCCACTCAAACTTGGAGGCCTTTTTTAGCGCTTTGAAGAAAGGTAGGTTCTAGTCAGCAAATCAGGAAATGAATCGGGATAGTGCTGTGATGCGACTTACTAATTGTTGCACTTCTTTTAGGTTGCAAGGGGGCGGCATGCTTTGGAGGGCCTAGATTTTTTCGAGATTGGACTCAATCCCTCTCTCAATCATGATGTATCTAAGGAACTTACTGCTTTTGACTCCGAATAAACATTTGTTTGGGTTGAGTTTCAGCCTATACTGCCTCAGCATGCAACATGTTTCTTCGATGTCAGATATTAAATTTTTGGCTTGAGCGATCTTGATCTAGATGTCATCCACATACACCTTGATGTTCCTCCCGATTTGACACTTGAATACCCTATTCATAAGCCGTTGGTAGGTATCTCTTGCATTCTTTAGCCATAATGGCATAACAATATAACAAAAGGTTTCAATGGAGGTGATGAAGCTAACCTTTTCTTGGTCTTCCATAGCCAAAGGGATTTGATGATACCCTTGGTAGGCGTCTAGCATACATATGAACTCACATCCGGAAGTCGAGTCCACTAGCTGGTCGATGAGAGGTAAGGGATATCAATCTTTCGGGAAAGCCTTGTTATGGTCCCGAAAGTCGATGCAAACCCTCCACTTGCTCCCGAGTTTGGATACCAACACCATGTTGGCTAGCCAAGTCGGGAATTGGACTTCCCGAATGTGCCCGACTTCTTGCAATCTTTTAATCTCTGACTGAATTACCTAATTCTGTTCGGGAAAAAAGTTCTGTTTCTTTTGTCGAAAGGGATGGGCATCAGGGGGTATGTTCAACTGATGAGTCATCACCGTCGGGGAGACACCTATGATCTCCTTGGAGGACCATGCAAATACATCATGATTGCGCGAGAGGCACGCGATCAATTCTTATTACAGCTCTGAACAAAGGTCGGAGGTCACTCGGGTAATTCCCTTGGATAAGTCGGGGTGGATCTACACATCCTCTTTGCCTTTTGTCAGGCGAGGCTGGGGTATCTCTTGAACGGCTTGTACTGAGGCTTCTTGAATTCGCGGGGCTTTACGCGAATCAGTCTTGATCATGTTGACATAGCAGTTTCTAGCTGCTAACTGGTCTCCCTTTGCTTCCCCAATCTAGTCCTCCACCATAAACTTGAGCTTTTAGTGGAAGGTGGATATCACCTCTTGAAATGCGTTCAGGGTAGGCCTCCCCAATATAACATTGTAAGAAAAAACTGTATTTATAATGACGAAGGGTGTATGCCTTGTCCTCACCATAAGTTCTTCCCCTAGAGAAAGGGAAAGGGTGATCTGACCTATTGGTTGTACTTCATGTCCTATAAACCCATACAGGGAGTGTTCACATGGCATAGTTCCTCCTCTTCAAGTTGCAATTGGTCAGAGATTCGTTTGAAAATAATGTTTATGGAACTTCCTGTGTCGACGAACATCCTCTTCACCATATAGTTACGATCCAAGCTTCAATTACTAGGGTGTCATCATAAGAAGTTTCAACTCCTTTTAAATTTTCAAGCCCAAAGCTGATCGCTGGGCCCTTCCCGCTTCCTCGACTGGTGCTTACTCCGTACCTTTCTAGTCTCCTACCATGGGCCTTTCGGGCTTACGTGGAATTCCCGTCTATTGGTCCTCCTGAAATCATGTGGAATGTTCCTTGGAGATCAATCTTGCTTTTGTCTTTATCTTTTTTTTCTATACGCTTTTCGAAGAGATCGAGATGGGGATCAGGTTTCTCTCTGAGAAGATTCTCGATTTGACCTGCAATCGAGGGCAGTATCCCATTCGTAGCGGTGAGGATGATGGTAAGGCTTGGGGGACCCTCCTTATTTTGGTTGATTGCAGGGAACTTTTTGATGATCCACCACTCGTCGTAACTCTAGGGCGTATTGTTAGCATTCCCTGGTCGAGTGGGTACCCGAGTTGTGAAAAGAGAAATATTGACCTTCTGTGAGGAATTCTCAACTGGACTCAGGAACCGGGGTAGTGGCTAATTCCACCGTCTGCACCACTTTATCGCTCCTGCGATTAGAGTTTCCTTGGTTCTGCAGGGGAAGGGGGAGCCTTGCGATCTGTTTGAGTAGGAGTGGCCACTCAGGTTGGTGCCTCCCTTTTCTTGGTAGACTTGGGCTTCTTCTACCTGGATGTACTTGAGCGCCCGAGCTTGTAACCCAATGAAATCACTCAGGGGCTTTTTGACCAAGGATCTGAAGAAATCTTCGTCTATTAGGCCTTGGGAGAAGGAACTAACCTACACCTCTGGGGTAACAGAAGAAGCATCCATGGCTACCCCACTGAACCTTTGTAGATAGCCTTTCAAAGGTTCCTTGGATTTTTTTCTTAAGAGCAAACAGATTATGCAGAGTCTACTGATATCTTTGGCTAGTAACAAAGTGTTGCATGAACATGACTTTTAACTCTTCGAAAGTATGAATGGAGGAGGCGGGAAGTCAATTGAACCATCTTTGCGTAGAGTCCGAGAAGGTTGTCAGGAAGACTCGACACTTGATGTCGTTCGTATATTGATGCAGTAAGGAAGAATTCTTGAACTTGCATATATGATCCTCGGGGTCGGTAGTTCCATTGTATTCTCCGATTTGTAGTGCCCGAAAGTGTCGGGGTAATCCGTCTCGAATGATACTTTTGGAGAACGGAGGGCCTGGAGAAGCTTTTGCTCCACCGAGTATGGAGATATTTTCCTCTGGAGGACCTCGATGTGGGGTCTCTCTTGATGACTCCAAAGATGACTCCCTTGCCACCGACGTGCCCCCTAAGGTAGGGACCGCCACATGAGGCATTTTCTTGGGCCTAGTCGATCTTTGGTAAGGTATTTGTGGCCCTTCCATTGATCCGGTAGGCACTTCGATGGAGGGAGATACGGGCGGCATTGGTTGTTGTGACTGTCCTTGCAACACCGCTTGTACCATCACGGCAACCAATTTGTTGAAGTTTCCTATTGCCATAGTGATGATTTTAGGTGTATCGGTGCCATCCATTTTAACGACCTAGTTCAGGTCTTAACTCAGTGTTCCCACAGATGACGCCAATTTGATCTTGCCCAAGATCAACGACGGGTTAATAACCGGTGAGTTGACGTCGATGTTGATTTGACCGTCAATCACCTAGCAATGAGGAGAGTGGATAAAGGAGATTCGTCAATGCCTGTGAAAGAGTAGAACAAAGGAGAAGGATTAGAGGGACGGCCAGGGGGTTCCCTGGCATAGTCACTCCGATGCTCAAGTTAGGGTCTCGTACAGTAGAGAAGATGAACAGTAATTAGAGTTTGTGAAGGTGTGTGTACGCTTGTACATGTGCCTATGGAGGCAGGCGAACCTTTATAGGGTTGCATCAGTGTGGGGGTCCACGTCCTCCACCTTCTCTATGTTTCTCGCTACGTTACCTCCTTTATTAGCCATTTACTCAGAGTAAATGGCTACATTTCCCACGTTCTTCACGGGGTAACGACTACGTTGTTCGTGTTCTTTGCGAGCAATGTTTATCACCTCTAGGTTACATGGAGAGAATCATTATGAACCGGAGGACTACGGAGAATTGGGAAACCATGGCGAGTCGGGGGGCACTAAGAGCCGAGATCCGCTAGGAACCGGGGGTTGTGTGAAGTCGGGGCCCGCAAGGAGTCAGGGCCGCCAAGAATCGGGGATAGTGTGGAGTCGGGGCCCTCCAGGAGTCGGGGGTTGTACGGAGTCGAGGCTCACTAGGAGTCTAGGCCGCCAAGAACCGGGGGTTGTGTGGAGTCAGGGCCCTCCAGGAGCCGAGGCCGCCAAGAACCAGGGGTTGTGTGGAGTCGGGGTTGTATGGAATCAGGGCTCACTAGGAGCCTAGGCCGCCAAGAACCGATGGTTGTGTGGAGTCGGGGCCCTCTATGAGTTGGGGAACCACGGAGAGACGGGATCGCCAGGAGCCTGGGCCGCCAGAAACCGGTCTTGTGCCCATGTCACCTTAACAGTATTGTTGACTTTCCTTGACCTTATGGCCACGTGGCACCTCCTGATTATCTCCCGTATCAAATAATGAAAATAAACAACAACATCATGACAACGAAGAACATCCTCTAAGAAAAATATGAATGGAATGATACTCTATGTGAATGAGTCTCAATCCCACATTAGGAAATCAATGGCTTGATGGTTGATTTATATTGAATCAACCAATAAGAGTATGCACTGAACCTAGGGGACTCGTGTGTGAGCACGACCTACGTGCGTTGAATGTCAAACCGATCAAGGGTAAAATTTGTCCAAGCGGATCAACCTATATTCTACCACTCGAATCCATTTTTTGCTTCCTACTCAAGTGCGTAATGAACGCATTAATGGTCGAGCCTTATAGGTTGATGTTAATAGCGAATCTATAACTACCTGGATAGAAAAGACTGACCATTGATGGTCGATGGATGACGTTTCAAGCCAGGTGAGTAAAGGTGATAAATGGCCTGAGCTCTTATATAAGGAGGTTTCGACCAAAGACAAAAGATACAAAGACGCACAAATACATTGAGCAAAAACCCCATCCACTTTTGCTCCTCAAAATTTATTCCACTCTACTATGCATTTCGCTCAACAACTCTTCCCATGATAACACTCGAGTACTAGCTCAGTTCACCATGAACAACCCGTGTTTGGTTGTGTGCATGGTCGTGTCATTGTATCCTAAGAAACAAACGTCGAACGTAACCTCAAAGTACCACCAGAGGGGACGAATCTATTTTAAGAAAAATGTGTCTAACGCAGGCCTTGATGTCTCTCTTTCCCACTCAAAATAGGTCTCCTAACTCAGCGCTCAAGCATCGGTGACCCACACAGACTTGACCGACTCAACAGACGACAATCTGGCGATGCAATTACTCAACTTCTCGACTCGACACTCGACATACCACTTAAGAGCACTCAACGAATCACTAAGGAGCACTTGGCGTTCCACTCAGGAGAACTTGACATACCACTTGGGAGCACTCGACATTCGTCTAGCGATGTCCCACTCGGGCTTAGGCAAGTCCACTCGGTAGTTCGGCAGATGACTATGCAATTGGCTTGAACATTCTGCAGCTCGGCATTCTTGGTATTTTAGCCTTCCTTGGCAAATTGGACAACCAAGCAAGTCAACCTAACCAGCCCAACCTGGCAGCTTGAGATCATCAACTCAAGATATATATGTTGACAGATAAATCTAATTTTGATTTCAAATTACAATTCAGACTATTCCCTTGCAACTCCAGCAAATATCTACAATAATCTTTGGAAGAAAGATGGCTTAAAAAGATAGATTGTCCAATAATCTTAAAAGAGACTCAATTATATTGAGATAGCCACGAAAATTGTTGAGAAGTAGGATGCTCAACATATGACGACCCCCTCCACCCAAATTGGAAATGTTCCAATCAACCATGGGGAGAAGCCAAAGAAGTTCATTGGATTGAATTTCAAGCAGTGACAGCAGAAGATGTTATTCTACCTAACCACGCTAAGGCTGGCCTGGTTCTTGATGAAGCACTACAAGAAAAACTCTCATTAACAACGGTTTTTCACCATTGAAGTAAGCCCAAAAACCATTGTTAAAAGACATGTTGTTAAAAGAGACACTCAAAGATAACAGTTAAAAACCATTATCTTTTGGTCAACGACAATGGTTTGACAACGGTTTTTCACCGTTGTCTTTGAGTGCGATCAACAATAGTTTAACGATAGTTTTAAACCGTTGTCTTTGAGTGCTTTAGACAATAGTTTGACAACAGTTTAAAACTGTTGTCTTTGGGTGGAGTAGGCAATAGTTTGGCAACAAAAAAAGTCGTTGTATTTTCAATTAAAAGACAATAGTTTGACAACAGTTTAAAACCATTGTCTTATTTAAATAATACATATAATACATTTACAAAATTGTTGTCTTATATTTAAACGATAAATTATTTAAATAATTAAAAAAATATTAGGTCAGCGACACTTCAAATTATATATCAATCAAACCTTATATATAAGCAATCCAAACGTCATCAAAGTATCATTGAACATCATCAAACCAAAAAAGTATGTACCCACAACAGTATCTACACAAAGTTACAATCCAAACATCATCAAAGTATCTACATCATCAAACCAAAAAAGTATGTACCCACAACAATATCTACATCATCAATCCAAACATCATCAAAGGTTCGAATTCCAAAGGATCTTGCATTGTTGGATCAAATTTCCCCGCTTGTGCATCTTCTAAGATATCATTTCCTGCCTGTGAAAACAAAAATCACATGATTACTACAAGTGGATCAAAAAATGAATATTCCCATACTTGTGTACCGGGAGATATATCACAAGCTGCATCTGTGATTTAAATAGTTTTGTCCATTAAACTCATTCAAATATTCTCAATGTACCATTGATTGATGACAAAAAGTTGCAAGTGTAGGCATTCAGAAGATGCTTAGGCAACAATATGAACCATAAAATTCTACACGATACTACATGCAATTGTTTAGTTTCACATGCTTGCTTGCATCCACTACATCTAAATTATTAAATGTTTGCTGATGAGGTCTTCAAGTTCACCATAATTTCTGCTTAGACTTGTTATTTAAACAGTTTACCAAACTTTGATTCAGATAAAACATGTTGACAGCTCATTGATGAGGTCTTCAAGTTCGCCATAGTTTCTGCTATTATGTAAACTTATTATTTAAATAGTTTACCCAACCATCCGCTAATGGATTCTTGTATAGAGAAAAGTATCATACAAATTGTTAAAAGAAAACAACTATCACAATCATTCTCCTTGCCTCCACGCATGCACACAGCAAAACTAATATAAAAGGACTCACAACTAGAGTTATATTATTTCAGGATTCTCAGTTTTTCTTTTCCTTCATGGTGTTTTATTCTGCTGAACTCGTGCATCGGTACCACCCAATCACCATATTAAACATAAACAATTTGCTTAGAAACAATTAAAAAAAACTCCCAAAATTTAGCACACAGTTCAAGGCATCAGAAGCTTCAAATTGTAATATATTCGTTTTACTTGGATTGGACCACACCTGGAGACCAAATTGCAGTGGAAGTTTGTTTATTGAAACACGTTTCATTTCATGAAGCTTTATGAACAATTGTCTGGCAGAGCCCTCCTAGCATAAAAATGAGAACATAAGATATTCTCTATTTATGTATTATTTACATAGGGAAAAGAATGAGGGTAATTAGGAAATAATTTATATAAGAAGAAACAAAATGAAATTAATGGCATAATATTTCCTTCCATACACTGCCACCCATTTTATTTAGTTAGGTGGAACTTGAAGGGGGGGGAAATAATGTATTGTGTTGTGTTTATTTGATTCTCAAACAATTTTTTCCTCCAAATTCCACCTCAACTGGTGGAAACAAAATGAACAATCTTAAATATATTGAATTGCCTTCACCTCTTCATTACCCTTCAAGTAAACAAGACAAATTGATAACTTTATGTCCACTTCCTCCTACTTTGTTCAAGTAAATACAACATTGAGGGGAGATCATCAACTTGACTCAAAGATGATGATCATAAATGCACCCATTCATCTAGCCACCAAAATATGTATGAGTTGATCTTCAAAATTTTTAGCATTCCAATGCCAAAGGATGTCGTCGCCCATTGAAGAAAAAACTACCTATGGTATAGGTTTGAATCAACCATTGAGGGGAGAAAATCCATAAACTATAAACCTAATATATAGATCTTTATCAAGGGAGTCAAATTTTAATTGCATATTAAGAGTATCTTTGGAACAGGAAAAAATAGTAGAAAAGGATCAATAGTTCCTCCCCTAGCTAGAGCGTGCAAACAGGAAGAAGGTACCTTAATACTATCTATTTATTTTAACTGTCAAAATAACTGGTTCACCCTAAAAGACAAATAGTAATATATATAACCACAATGACTTATATACCTATAAAGCAACTGCTTTGTCCACAAATTGCATTTCAACATCATTGAACTCTTCATAACTGGGTAAAGTCTTGTCCGTTTTTATTTCATTGTCATTTCGTTGAGGTAACTTTACCTAGCAATTGCCTTTGTCATCAATATCACTGCCCCATGCACCCTTTTTGTAGGCAATTGTTTCAAGTTTTTGAATGCGTGTATCTTGTTCTTGAATTAATTTTCTAGCCTCCACCAACTCTCTCTTTTGCTCAATCATTATCTCTCTGTCAACAT
>JBBUKS010474022.1:0-17584 GCA_038050645.1 Hedychium gardnerianum
TTGGAAGTTATAATTTTTAAAAAATATGTAATTGAAAGTATTTGTAAATATTTTTTTTTAAAAAAAAAATGTAACCCCTTTTTATTTTCTCTCCCCCTTTTTCATATATTAAAAAATGGGTTAAATAAAAAGAGAAAAAAAATAAATGAAATTAATTAATCAGATAAATAATTTGCACTGAGATGAGTTAAAATTGAAAAATATGATTTGAAAATTTATTTTTATATCAAAATAAATATTGAAAAAAAATCTTTTTTTTAAATGTCCAACTTGATTTCGAGCTTGACTATCGATGGGATAGGAGCTTTTAATCTGGTGGCCAAGTTATGAAAGAGTTTTCCAACTTCATTTTATGAAAATTAGGTTGTAAATAGGTGAAAATTACTAACTTGATCAATGTGAAAGTTTTAAGCCCCAATTCATATTGATGCACGTATATATGCATTCTAGAATCAAGCCTATAGTTCTAAGCATCTCACGTCTTTCTATGTTTCACAAACACAAACAAGTTATACCTTAGATGTTTGTGAGATGTTGGCTGCCTAGATCTATAGGTGCATGCAATCTATGTTAGGGCCTAGGCTAAGTCCATTTAGCATGAATAAAATGATATAGGAATCAAGATAAGATATTACAATAACATTAATTCTAAAATTATATTTGAAAATATGTAAATATGGTTTGAAACAATCCTAGTCTAATAGTTAAAGGATAGCTCCCCTAAGTTGGTGCTCTAACCGATTTCAATCTCGCAATTGGGCAAACATTAGCATTAATCACATGTATGTGTTGTTTAGGTACCCAATAGCATTTATTCTTTAATTAATTAACCAAGCATGACTTAGGAATGCAAGCAAGTCTATTTTTAGCATGTCTTTTGACTAAGGTAAGATAGGAAACATGATTTTGATTCTATCTAAATCCAATCCAGTCTTGTTGTATGCAACTTGTCTGAATCCAAGCATCATACCTAAAAACTTTACCCCAGATTTGAACTTACTCAAGGTTGATTGTGTTGGGGTTGCAAGGTTGCAAACAAAGTCCCACATTGAAAACACATGGAAAAGATCTTGGACTTATATGGGAAAATCTCTCCATTGGTATGAGGCCTTTTGGGTATAGCCCAAGAGCAAAACCATGAGGGCCTAGGCCCAAAGTGGACAATATCATACTATTGTGGAGATAAATAAATTCCTTCGGTTCTAACAATTGGTATCAGAGCCCGGGCTGCCAGAATGTCTAACCGCCAACTGTGCACAAGAGCTATGGTCTAATCGAGCCATGTGAGGAGAATATTGACCTCAAACAAAGAAAGTAGGGGCTCCCGTGTCTGGATCAAGAGGAGGAGAATATTGACCTCAAACAAAGAAAGTAGGGGCTCCCGTGTCTGGATCAAGAGGACCTGACACCAGGCATAGAAGTCCTAGTTGCGGCTAGGCAAGGAAGTCCTAGTAGGTTAGGTGGACCGAGGGGCATAAAGTCCTGGTGGGTCGAGGATCGGACAAGGGGGGCCCTGTGGTCCTTCGTTTGAGGGGGGGTTGTTGGGATTGCAAGGTTGCAAACAAAGTCCCACATTGAAAACACATGAGAATGATCATGAGCTTATAAGGGAAAGACATCTCCATTGATATGAGGGCCTAAGACCAAAGTGGATAATATCATATCATTATGGAGATATTTAAATTCCTTTGATCCTAATAGTATTCACCATCTTCGCCAAAAATGACTAAGGAACCGTGTCCCGATTTGAAACAATAGACTTAGGCTACCCATGAAGACGATAAATCTCACGAAAAAATAATTGTGCCACATTAACTGCATTAGTAGTCCTTTTGCATAGGATAAAATGAGTCATTTTTGAAAAACGATTCACCACTACATAGATTAAATCATTTCCTTTCTGTACGAGGTAATCCAAGGACAAAAATCCATACTTATGTCAGTCCATGGCTCAGTAGGAATTGATAACGACATGTACAATTTCGCATTTGTCACTATGCCCTTGGATACTTGGCAAATATGACAACGCTCCACGTACCGCCCAACTTCTTTTCGCATGGATGACCAATAATAGGATGTTGCTACAAGTTGTAAAGTCCTTTTCCTCCCCACATGACCTTCATTATGTAATTCTCGTATAATCTTGAGGCACAAGCTTCCATTCGGGATACATAATTGATTTCCTTTGAAAATAGCAAAAGGAAATTTATGCGCTCTGCTGCCTATACACTTGCCAAAATAGAAGAAAAGAAAGGATCAATTATATACAAATCCTTAGATGATTCAAAACTTGGTATCTCCACTGTCAGTCGCAACAATAAGCTTCGTTGATGGCTTAGCGCATTAGCAACACGATTGATGACTCCAGCCTTATGTTTGATAACGAACATGAATTGTTGCAAGTAAGCCGCCCAAGATGCATGTCGGCTCATCACCTTATCTTAACCATGGAGATGTTTGAGGGCGTCATGGTCAATGTATAGAATAAACTCACGTTGGAATAAATAATGACGTCAGTGTTTGATAGCTTGAACAATTGCATAAAACTCCATATCATATGTACTATAACGTGCTCGAGAGCTAGATAATTTCTCACTATAATATGCTACGGGTCGACCATTTTGACTCAAAACTGCCCCAATGTCAACTTTTCAAGTATCACAATGTAACTCGAAAGGCTGAGAAAAACCTGGTAACACCAAAATAAGAGCAAACGTCAGCTTCTGTTTAATAAGGTTGAAAGCAGCTTTTGCTTTGTTAGTCCATTTGAAGGTCCCTTCTTTTATACAATCAGTGATATGAGCCATGAAACAACTGAAGTGGGGCAATAAAACGCCTATAAAATGATGCCAACCCATGGAATCCCTGTACGTCAGTAATGGTGCGAGGTTGCGACCAATTTCGCACTGCCTCAACTTTAGAATCATCCACGGATAGGCCATCTTTGATAGGAAGACACAGTTATAACCGCATAAAATTGTTCCCTTCATAACACAAGTAAGACTTCCCGAAGATGCTGAAGGTGCAATTCAGGGTAAACACTATAAATCAAAATATAGAACAAATTTACCGATAAATGGTCGTAATGCTTGGTTCATCACCCTCATGAATGTGTTAGGAGCATTTGACAGTCCGAAGGGCATAACCAACAACTCATAGAGGCCCTCTCACATCTTCAAGACTGTCTTCCATTCATCACCTGGTCAGATTCTGACATCGGGCAGGATAGCGATTATCCTTCGGGCTAACGAGAAGGGAAGGTTTGAGGAAAAGGCAAGAAGAGAAAATCGCTATCTCCAATTTTTTTTTCAAAAAAAAAGAAACTTTATTTAATAATCAAGGATGATCTCTCAAATAATTAAACACATGTTTATATAGACTCAAACCCTAAGACACAAAAAAGAAAATAAATCCTAACATATAGATCCAAATTCCTAACTAGTAAAGAAAGGAAAAAAATTCTAAAAGAAAGAAAAAACTATTAACAGACTCGTAATCCTAAAATTAGTAAATAGACTCAAAATACAAAAATGCAAAAAGATAGAAATTATCAAAAATATCAAAAAATCTTAAATTATCAAAAAATAAAAATTACTAAAAATAATAATAAAAGATCCAAGGAATTCTCCTGCATCAATCGCCTCGGGTTAAAAAAATTTGTTCTCGAGTTTAGAATAGTGTTAGGTGATAGTCTAGAAGAAGGATCATTTGACTCCAAATCAACAAAATTTACTAACAGATGTTGGACTTTCACATTCTCAACCTTCAGCTTCTTCGCAGCTGGTTCTTTCGACAGTATCCTCCAACTTGCATTTCCTTCCTTCTGTTTCATTATCATCGTCATTATCCTTGTCTTTGTGTTTCTTCTTATTTTTCTTAGCCTCTTTGGCTTCTATAATTTCTTCTTCCTTCTTCAGAGCTCTTGGCTCCAACGCCCATTTTATGGGATAAGTATCCCTATCCATCACCACCCTCTTAATTTTAGCAACCGATCCATGGTCGCATGTTGCCATAATAACAATAGTAATCTCAACAATTACCAAAGCGACCGCTTCCCCTTTTGTGGTCATCAACGCGATTTCCTCGTCAACTTTAATATCATTTTGAAATCTCAAAAGCCCGGGAATCATTAGCTTCACACCATAGCAAATAGCATTAACTGCAGACTCCTTGGTCACCAGTTTCTTGTAGCTAGTAAGAACCACCTCCGACGGCATCACCACCCGCCTCAAATAGCTCTCATCCTTGAAGTTATCATACATCCACTAGGCGTCCATCACATCGTGCATGGTCATCATGTTGTCCTTCTCCACGAGGCGTTGGATCTTTTCAAAGTCAGGCATCAAGTGCTTGATGACGGCGATCAGCACGCTAACCTTCCACGCCTTCTTCAGGTCATGCGACTTCTTGTAAGGTGGCGGGCTGGCGTCCTTGGGCATCCCTGTTTCGGGCCACCACTTCTCCTCTATGGTCGACCACCACGGCGGTTGTTGGCCCTCGTCGAGCGAAAATCGGTGCTGTGGTGGTTTGCAGTAGGGGATCAGGGCTGAGAGGAGCGAACCCGGCGTGGTGTCCTGCAACTGCTACGGCACGGCGGGGAAAGAGAAGTCGACGGTGATCACGCTGTCGGCGAAGTTAGGGCACATTTCTGACTGGTACTTGCTGAAGGTGGTGGGGTTGCTCCGATCTATGCGAATCGTCTCTTTCCACCAGGAATGGAGGTGTCGCTCATGGGCTTGCCGCAGTAGGGTACGATGCCATAGACGAAGCCTTGGATGAGCTTGTGCTTCATCAGCCGTCACATCTCCTCTAAGATCTGCTCCTGGATTTGCGCTAGCCACTTCCACCGCAATTGCTCCTGCGCGTAGTCGACCAAGGCGGTACAGGGGTTTGTAACCTTCTCAAAGCGTCGGCGATCCTTGAGATGTTTTAGGAGGGCGATGTCGTCCCAAATGTGCAACCTTAGCGTCTCCTCCTTGCTAAGCCCACCTTTGTCATTGGTGACGGTAATCTTGTTCTTCTTCCCGGTGGTTTGGTCCTCCGCTAAGACGTTAAGGATGCCATTGGCCTTTATGTCGAAGCAGACGTTGATCTGAGAGATGCCTCTTTGAGTCGGAGGAATGCCGGAGAGCTCGAATTTGCCGAGGAGGTTGTTGTCCTTGGTTAGAGCTCGCTCGCCCTCATAGACCCGGATAAGAACACCGGGTTGGTTGTCAGAGTAGGTGGAGAAAGCTTGCTCCTTTTTGGTGGGAATCGTCATGTTCCTCGGTATCAAGACCGTCATGACGCCGTCGGCGGTCTCCAAGACGAGCGAGAGGTGTGATGTCGAGAAGCAGCAGGTCCTGCACCTCCTTGTTACCCTCGCCGCTCAAGATAGCAACTTGGACGACAACACCATACGCCACGGCCTCGTCAACTCCATCGTCATTGTATATCGGTTCACAATCTTCGGTTTGCCTTCTAGGCCTTCCTCAGTTGGTCTACAGTTGCTTGCTATAAGTTGATAAAAGGTTTAGAATTACTTTTTTGGACATAAAATGAATCTGGAACAAATAAAGGATCAACATCAAATACTTCGCCTGCTCCATAATCGTCATATACCAGTTCGATATTTTCCTTGGTTTTATATAGAACATGCTGAGCAAACTACTCCATATAATCAACGATCTATCTAGCATCTCGCCTTAACGCATGAAGTTGTTGAGACAAAGGTTGTGGGAAACCGAACGGAAAGAATTATCTCTCCATTTTCTTTTTCATCTTTTCCCAATCTTGGATTTTGGTCTTGCCTTGTCGGTCTCGTGAGCGATGCAAGTATTACCACCATGCCGATGCTAGACCTTTGAGCCTCAAGGCAACCAATTTTACTTTCACATGATTGGGTACTTTCTCAATATAAAAAATTCTCTCCACTTCGCTAAGCCAATCAATGAGTCTCTCAATTTGTGACGTACCAGAAAACTCGGGAAGATCAACTAGAAACCCCAATATCTCCATACTGTTCTTCTCGACCATGACTTTCCAGGAACTGAGCTCGACTATGATATGGATTTTTGAAAGAGGAACCAAAATTAGGATAAGAAAACTTACGATTTTTAAGATCTTGTGCCGCTAGACATTGGGATAATTATGCGACTTGCCTACGCAATCCTCAATCTTCATCACGTCTTGAATGCTACGACCATGGTGATCATCTTCCTCAATCAAAACTTGCCTGTTGCGATTGCAACCACGATCTTCATGTATCTCGTCTTGGGTGCTACAATCATAGTGCGAGACTTTCTCAGTCGGAACCTGCCTCTCACTAACTCGATCAAGACCACGACCACGACGACCATCCATGAGATCCAAACGGCTCTGATACCAACTGACGTCGGACAGGATAGTGATTATCCTGTTGACTGATGAGAAGGAGGTTTGAGGAGAAGACAAAAAGATAAAACCGTTGTCCTTTAGATTTTTTCGAAAAAAAAGGTAATTTATTTAATAACCGAGGATGATCCCTCAAATAGTTAAACACATGTTTATATAGACTTCAACCCTAAGATACAAAAAATGAAATAAATCCTAACATATAGACCCAAATTCTTAACTAGTAAAGAAAGGAAAGAAATTATAAAAGAAAGATTTTTTTTAATAGAGTCACAATCCTAAAATTACTAAATAGACTCAAAATATAAAAATACAAAAAGATAGAAATGATCAAAAATACCTAAAATATCAAAAAAATTGAAATTATTAAAAATAATAATAAAAGATCTAAGGAATCCTCCTACATCAGATTTTGACCTGGTGATATCCACTCTTTAAATCCAATTTACTAAACACTATTGCACCACTAAGTTGATCTAGCAAGTCATCCAGCCTAGGAATAGGAAATCGATATCGTACTATAATTTTGTTTATGGCCCGACTATCCATGGACATCCACCAAAATCTAACTTTTTTTTGGTGTTAGTAAAGTAGGAACAACACAAGGACTCAAACTCTTGCGAATATGTCATTTTGTGATCAAGTCCTCCACTTGGCAACGCAATTCTTCATGTTCTCATGGACTCATCTTGTAATGCGGTCTATTAGGTAAATTTGTTCCAAATCAATTTGATGTTGAATATCTCTCCTTTAGCAAGTTTGCATGAAAAATATCAGAAAATTCCTCTACTAACGACATGACAATATCCGGAATAGTTATCTCAAGACTTGCTTCTTTGCCAAATAAAATGAATACCATACCAGATTCTTTCATCTTGCCTTCAAATTTAGGCAAAGATAAAAGATTGGCTCCTGGTTTACAACTAGTAGGCTCTTTCGTGGGAAGCAATACAATTTTTTTTTGACTCGAATACAAAACTATAAGTATTGTTTCGACCATCATGATGAACGAGTCTGTCATATTGCCATGGTCTCCCAAACAATAGGTGGCATGCATCGATGACTACCACGTCACAACAAGTCTGGTCTCTATAATTGGTCCCAATAGAAAATGAAATCAAAACTCGTTCAGAAATTGTTACTTCACTTCCCTTTTTCAGCCAAGCGAGTTTATAAGGTTTAGGATGCTTCTCAGTCTTGATGACCAATTTTTGTATTAATTCTTCAGACTCCACATTTTCGCAACTTCATGAATCAATAATGAATTTACAGACCTTCCCATTAACTGTGCATGTTGACTGAAAGATGTTGGTTCATTGTCATTTGTGATCCATCCCCTTTGGTGCAAGATAAGATCGCCGCACCACCAATAATGGACCTATATCACCACTCACATACTCCTCTTTTCCAACGCTATCATCATTTCTTTCATTCTCATCATGAACATCCTCATTTGGGCCCATAGTTTCTTCATGTGTGTCTACCATCAATGAAGGTCGCTTGCCATCCTTTTTGCAATCTTGTACCCGGTGTCCTGACTCACCATAGCCATAACATCTCATATTGCTTCTGGGTTGTTGCTTGGTAATGAGTGGAGTAATCGGGGTTGAACTATTTCTTTTGTCGTTGTGATTATTACTGGTTGATCCACTGCCCTCTCCTGATCGGGATACTCTAGAATTTGTACGTCAGTTAGATCTCCTCTCTATCTACAATGCTTTTTGGTATGCCTCAGAAATGGAGACGGGGTTGAATAGTTCAAGAGAGTCTTGAATATTTTGTCGCAAACCCCTAATGTACCAGATAACCATATGATCTTCAAAATCTGATAGATCATTTCTAGCAAGTAAATGATAGAACTCGGAAGTATACTCATCTACAGTCCTTGAACCTTGGAGCGGATCTTGTAGTTTTTGATACATGAGACGAACATAATTGTGAGGAAGGAATGCACCTCGCATATGTTTTTGTAGCTTGATCCAGTCTTGGCCATCCTTGCACGGTCGACTTTATTTTGTTGCCAACATGCACTGGCACGCCCCTGAATTGAGTTGCCACTAACTGCACCCTATGATCTTTTGGAACCTCTTTGAAATCCAGTATATCATCTACATCAGTAATCCAATCTAGAAACTCCTCGGGTTGTAGGTTGTCGTGGAATTCAAGGATATCAATGCAAATCCCAGCCTCCCATCATCGATGGTCATCATGCCTATGGTCAATTTTGGCCTCCGTTTGGGTTGTTGGAGCTGCCCTACCCAAAGGTCCTCCTCCTCTATCTCAAGGCCCTCCTCCACACGTTGTGGATTCGGATTTTGATTCAGATTCTGATTTTTCAAGTCGCGTTGTGAGCATGGAGAATTGTTCTTGCATTGATGATGTATTTGTTGGAGTCGCCCCTCAAATACTGTAATTCGGTCATGATCATAAACTTTCTCCAATGGTGCCACTCATTGATCTTTTCTCAGCGGCATATTGTAGGATGCATAACTTCACTTTGATACCAAATGATGCATCGGAAGTGAATAGGACGAAGATTAATCCGTTGATTCACACAGAATAGCCAGATAAATCTCAAAGGAAAATAGGATTGACTTGTTGATTCACACACAATAATCGGGAAAAATCTCAAATAAAGAAAATGCTCATAATCATCTCCCTCCTTCATCCAAAAGTTATGACCGTATTTGTAAAACGAGCTACAACGATCAAATCGGAAAAGTACATAATTAAGGAAAAATATAAATCATGCCTAAAGAACAAGGAAATCAAATAGGAATTGAATTTCGATTTACTTATGCTGACTTATTGCAATTCTACTAAAAATAGTAAACCATAAATTTGAGGTGTGATTGCAGCAAATTGCCAAAAATCCACCGATTTGGATATTTTGCCTTATTTGGCCTTGGGGTGATTCCAACGTGCCAAAAAGGCATCTTGCGCCACATCAATAGGTTTGGAGGCTGCCAGCAAGTTAAGGGTTGGTGACAATGGCGAAGGGCTACAAGATAAGGAGCTATTGAAACCTGCTACACAGTTCATACACTGTTGAGTTTTCTCTGGAGTTCGCAAATGCACAGTGTTAACTACATTTGACTATGACCTTCACAGTGTTGTTACCTGAAGACCTTTATAGAGTACCTTGAAGCAGATGGGTGCAAATATCATAGAGCCGTGGTTGATTTTGGGGGATTATAATGCAATGTTGGCAATGGATGACAAAGCTGGAGGGATTCTTTTGACGCACTATGAGCCACAGGACCTTGAGGGGGGCTTAGTGTGTAGTAGATGCCTCATGGATCTTCAATTAGTTGGGTGCATATATACATGGATAAATGTTACAATGACTTGCAAAATAGATCGGGCCATGATGAACAACCACTGGCTACTTGAGCACTTCAAAGAGTATAATGGGTTCTTGCCTCCGGGTTGCTTGTCAGATCACTTATATTGCATAGTCTCAGTACTACCAGAAGAGTGTAGGATCATGAAACCTTTCAAGTTCTTCAACATAAGGGTTTTACATGAGGATTTCTAGATTTTGGTGGCTGAGGTCTAGGCAGAGCCAGTGATAGACACAACAAGTTCAAATTGAAGTAAAAGTTAAATCAATTGAAGGGGCAATTAAAGATTCTAAACCATCAACACTTCTAGCATATTTTGTAGCAGACTTGACGTACGTACTAGTGCATACCTTGAGGTTATCCAGCATGTGGTCTGTGTGGGTGGGGGAGCAGGGGAATTCACCATCGTCTGCTGTAAACCCGGGCCAACCTACTAGCTGAGGTAGAAAGACAATTCTGGTAATAGAAAGCCAAAAGTGTTTACCTCAAAAATAGTGATTGTAACACCAAGTTCTTTTATGACTTAGTTTAGTGCAACAACAAGTGAAATACTATTGTAGTGGTGATCAAATAATCAGGGGAGTATACGACTAGCTCAGAGGAGGTAGCAATGAAGTTCGTGTGACATTATCAATGCATGTTGGGTATTGCAGTGACATGTGAAAGTGCAACGTTTCATGCTAGCATCAAGAGTATGTCACTAAATCTGGAGCAATAGATTAGTTTGGTATATCTAGTATCATCAGATGATGTAAGGAAGACATTGTTTTACTTTGGGAATGACAAAGTGCTTGGTTTAGATGGATATGAAGCAAAGTTCTACGAGGCTGAATGGAACACTATTGGATCGAATATGAAAGTGACTATTGTGGAGTTCTTTCACTCTGAGAGATTTCTCAAGAAATGAAACCACATACTTATTGTACTCAGTCCCTAAGGTTTCCCATGCTCTATCAATTACATACTATAGGCTCATTTCTTGTTGTACAGTTGTCTACAAGGTCATCTCAAATATTTCAACGGTGAGGATGGTAGGAGTTATAGACAACATACTGGACCAAACCCAAACAACATTTGTGGAGGGGAGATCTGTTATAGATATTATTCATTTTGCATAGGAGTTGCTGAGCAAGTACGCTAGGAAATGAATCTCACCATGATGTGTTCTTAAGGTAAACTTAAGAAGACTTTGGACATAGTAAATTGACACTTACTTAGGATTAGATTAGAGGTTTTTGACTTCTTTGGACTCTACACAAATTGGATCATAGAGTGTGTCACCATTATCTCATTTTCAATGACTATTAATGGAGAGATACACAAATATTTCAAGGAGCCAGAGGCCTGTGATAGAGTGACCCACTATCACAGTTTTTTTTGGCATCTGTCTTGAGATATTCTCCAGGCTACTATGACAAGCGTCAATGCAAGCAGGATTTCACCTACATTTGATGTGCGCAGGGACTAGAGACACATTCGACATATGCTAATGATCTATTAGTTTTTGGACACGAAGATTAGTCCATTGTCACCCACATAGTTGATTGCCTATGGATATTTGAGGATTCAACGGGCCTGTGAGCCAACTTGTAAAAGTTTAGGATCTATATGGTAGAGGTTAATTGATGTGTGCATTTCATATGTGGTTTTATCGTAGTTTGACACACATTTGTACATATATCTCATGTTTTTATCTATCTGTGCTTCATTTTATTACTTTCTAGTTCGGAGAGCTGCTTTTGTTTGTTTTCATTGATAGGACGTGAAAAGGAGTTAAAACGGAGTTCAAATACTAATTTTCAAGAGGAGTCCAAGAATCTATAGTGCTCAACACGAGGGACCGTGCTAGCCGGCATGACTCGTGCCTTGTTTCCAGACCTCTCCAGTAGTGCCACGGGCATCCCATGTCAGTCGGCACGGGCCATGCCCAAACTCAGACTTCATTAGCACTCGCCATGGGCAGGTTGTGCCAGCCGACCGGTGTCGCCACCTGTGCCAGTTGGCACAGGCTGTGGTCGCGGTCGTGGCCAATCCAGAGTGGCCGTGCCATAACTCAGATACTTCCCAGGGGGCGCCACGGCCTGTCCGTGCCAATTTGGCACGATCGTGGCTAATTTTTAGCCCAAAATAGTGCCCCCCCCATGGTAGAAGGCATGAGCCTCCAATTTAGCACTGCAGACCAATCTTAAAATTATCATAACTTTCGACTTGGTTGGAGTTTTAGGGTGTTCTCAAATTGAAGATAATTTTAAGATCTACATCTTTGTTTTAGAGTCCAACTTGAGAAAATGAGGTCTAAGGGGTGAAAAACAGTTTTAGTGGAGCCCAATAGAGCTTCACACGAGCATCCTGTGGCCGCAGCCATGACCCCTTGTCATCCTTGGTTCAGACTGTATACCGAATTTTGAATGATCATAACTTTTCTTTTGGTTGGAGTAGGGGCTCACAACTTATCAAATTGAAGATAATTTCAAGATCTACAACTTTGATTCAGAGTCCAACTTAAGAAAACTTGATCTAAGGGGTCAAAAATCACTTTGGGCGGAACCCAACCAATGGGGCAGATCTGGAAAGTTAGGGGGAGGTATAAAAGGGTCAAGTAAACCCTTGCTTGATTCATCTTGGACCAGGGGGCTCTGCCCCCCTTCATTGGAGAGGGTTTTTCCCTTCTTGGGAAAATCCTAGAGCATCCATCTTCTTCCATCAAGACGATCAATGCACCTCCGGAGCAAGGATTCCTTCCGAAGACATTTCTTGTAAATACCGCTAAGCATTTCTTCCTCTCAATTCTTTGTTTTAGATTATAAGAATGCTTATTTCATTGTCTTTGTATTGTAATTTCCTTGCAATGGAGTAGACTCTTGATTTTAGGATTAGGGAATTGCCCTATTGATATGTAAACATCTCTTTTGTTTGAATCTATAGAGTTTGCATGTTTTCTATTTGATGAAATACTTGTTTATGGTTCGGGCTTACTATGTACACATGATCTTGATGCCAAAAGCACAAGATTCGTATTCCACGAGGATCTGGGGATGAACCGAAAGGAGAATCCTATTCTCCGACTCGTAGAAACTCGAGACATGGAGAGTCGCCTATGAAAGTGGATTGATATGCCACGAGGAGCAATAGACTATCATAAATTTAAATGGATCGGTTCCAATTCGTTGACATACAGTAAGAGAAGACATCTCAGGGGTTGTGGGATCATGTGACAAGGATCTTCCTAGGAAAGCTATCCCTCAGCTTTGTCGCTCTGAAAGTAGACTATTAATTGAGACGAAAATGCCGGCGTAGTTCCAAAAGTTTACATCGGATACATAAGATAGTCTATCTACATAAATAACCATTGAGGATAGGAAATCAAATATAGATTAAGTGTTTACAATCATTGAGGTGAAATAGAAGTCCTAGAATCATTTCTCTCAATCAATTCACTCTCTTGTTTACTTTCTCTCTCTCGCTTGCTCACTCTCTCTTTCTCTCTCAAATTCACTCAACCCTCTCAATTCTCTCTCTCGTTCTCTTAAGTCTTCGTTCATGACCTCAACAATCCTTGATTGTCTAGATAACTAACTTCACGAACTCAATTAGTGTTTAATCAACAGTCATTGTGGATCAATATTTTATAACTTAACTATATACCGTGCACTTACAGTTTGCACACATCACCGCCCAGCCATCACCGTCGTCGGTGGCTGCTACTACCTAACGTTGGCAATAGCAAAGTTGTTGCTTCTCCTTGCGCCAATAGAAGATCCGCCCAAAGAAGCACTGCCCAACTGCTGTTCCGACCAGAACGTGAACGTGAAGCAACTCATGTTGCTGTTGAAGTTGCTAACCAATCACACAGTTGTTGTTGAAGTGGCTAACCAAGAACATTGTTGCTGACTTCCAATGTCAATAGCCTTCAAAGTGAATAGCAAACGTTGCTGGTTTTTGTGAACAAGCTTCCAACGTGAACAGCAAATCAGGTTGCTCCATCGTGTGAACAGCAGCAATGTAGCTGCTTGCTCCAATATGTGACTTGCTTTCTCCACCATGTGAAAACACTTGGTTTCTCAAACATGAACAACAAACAGATTGGTTGCTGTCGAAAATTCCAGCAAGGCTGAAATTCATTCAACTGACCGAATCTTGCAAGCGTCGGTTGAATTGGTTCAGTCGTCGCGAACCTGCTATCTCCTTTCTGGGCAGCAAGGTCTTTTCCTATGAACAACGCCTACAAAGGTTGTAGCTGCCAGTTGATTTGTGTCATCTAGGTTCAATTGCTACCGGGTACAAATCGGACCGTGATCCCTCTCTTGGATTGCTTCGTCTCTCACCTTTGGCTAGTACTGAAGCGGAGACATGAATTAGCAAAGTCACCTCGAAAATAACTCGACGTGGATATGAGTAGTGGTAACCCTCGTTAGATTGCTCGTTGATTCCATAAGAGGCTAGCCTTACGAGGCTAGCAAACGCTATCTACAAAGTTCGATAACAAACTCGCAAGTATAATTATTTATTGTAAAATTTTAATTATACAGATATGTTTGGCACTGTTGTATCCTGTATGCGTGTGATGTGTGTGTTGTAATAATTTAGAATTATTATTTATCTTCCGCTGCATGTTTGTGAAACATGTCCAATGGGCGCATCCGTATCAGGCTCCCCAACAGTTACGAGTGGAGAAAACAACGGTGTTTCATTAAAAATTAGGGTTGTTTGATTAAAATATAAGTTTAAATTCAATCAACTCCTAATTTAAATAGGATAATCCAAAGGAGTTTCTAAATCCCTAATCCCATTAAAATATATAAAATTTATTAAAATTCTTAAAATTTACAAATAAATTATATTTATTTACTTTACCTATTATTAATTATTATTATGTTTATTAATATTATTAATACTATTATATTAAATTGTTTTAATTTATTCTAAATGTATAACTTAATCATCCTACCCAATACTAAATAAAAATTCAATTTCAAGCCCATTTAATTAAAGATATATATATATACCTATATATGTATTTATTTATTTATTTATTTTTCCATATATGATCGTCGATGCTCCGGATCTTATGATTAGAAGGGATGTTGAACTGTAGCTGGAGCTGTGATTCTACATCTTTTGTATATATGGTCTGTTGTGCCTCATACCAAAGGTTCGATGGGTCGTCAACGGCCATCGGTTCGGAAAAAAAAAGCAAAGAGAGAACAAGATGACCCGAAACAAAAGGGGAAATGATGGAAAACTTACTATGTTGTCGAAAACTGAAAGAGGATGGAGATGAAGACACTAATGAAGGAAGAAGCAAATGGAGGCAGCATCGCTTTTGGGTAACCTAATATACTTTGGCGGTGGCACAGTAGGGTTGTCGCATCAGTCCACCGAACCATTGGATGGCGAAAAAACAATAGTAAGATCTCGTCACCACCGTCAGATTGCACAGCCACACCATTAGATCATGGCATGATTTCTCCCATTAAAGCATAGCAGGGGCGAATTATGAGGCAATGCATCAGTCTCCACGATGGTTCAAACACAGTCATCAAATGCTGAGATCAAATAAGCTGCAAAATGCCACCACCGTCCGATCCAAGGTCATGTCAGCCACGATATCATCGCACGCCTTCACAATTAATGCAGCAAGGTGTTCTCGTGACTCATGGAGGATGCCGCGTGTTGCCCATTAATGTGATTGTATGACATGCCAATCATAACCGTGATATGTGATCTTGCGTATCGCATTCATTTAATGCGACGCCTTATCTACATGAGGACAATGGTCCATCCAGTTGTCCCCACGAAGCATTGACACCTCAGCTCCGCCTTTTAAACAGTAAGTTTGATAGACAGATGACAAATCAACACAGTCCAGTAAGTCGGCACTACGTCTCCTTTGACTAGACTTGTCAGGGAGGCTTGTGATGTGACGAAAGCCTACAACCCCCCACGTGTCTCATATGGTCAAAAGTCATGCTGAGCTGATGGTCAAAGTTAAGGTGGGTTAGATGTGACCCAAAGGGAATCGAACCCGACCTAGATGAGATTCAAGTTTGATCAAACCTACACAGAGTACTCATCCCAAGGAATAGAGTTTGTTTGGAGACAAGACGCTACTAAGTTTCAACCTCAATCACCGACATCCTCCCTATCTCGACCTCAGATGCTGATATCATTCATGCCTCATCCTAAGTCATTGACATCTTCCCTATCTCGACCTCAAATCCTGACATCATTCTTGCATCAGCCTCAGTCGTCGGCATCTTCCCTATCTCGACCTCAGATCCCAACATCATTCATGCCTCAGCCTCAATCGTTGACATCTTCCCTATCTTGACCTCAGATCCTGACATCATTCATGCCTCAGCCTCAATCGCTGACATCTTCCCTATCTTGGTCTCAGATCCCGACAACATTCATGCCTCAACATTAGTCACCGACATCCTCCCTATCTCGGCCTCAAATCCCAACATCATCAATGTTAAATATGGTAATTAAATTTTATAAAATAATGGGCTTTGACCGAGGAATAAGTTTAAAGGAATTTTTGGTAATTTTTCAAAATTTTCCGAGATTTGATCGGAGCTATTTAGAGGAGTTCACGGGGATATAAATAACAGACTTTTGGAAGGCCTGTTTGGAATATCAAATAAGTTGGGAGTTGATTAAATTGATCAAATCCTAAGTTTAAATTAATTGACCTAAGTTAATATTTAATTAACCTAAGTATATAAAATATCAAACCTAAGTTTATATTTATTTAAACCTAGCTTCCTATTTCTCTTCTCCGATCTTTGCTTTCTTCACATTCACGATTTTTCTTCTTCTCCCACTGCCGCAATCCACACCGATCGATCTCCCATCCCCTCTCGATCTCTCCTCACTCTCTGCCCTAGACGAACCTCTGTGCTGCTCTTCCCTCATCGATCGCAGCTGCTGCCACCGGTCAGCCGACGACGCCATAGAGACCTCGGCCACCGCCGCTGTCATCTCACCGGAGACATCAACACCCCTATTGCCTTGCTGGCAACCACCGCTAGCCAATCCAGTCCCGGCCAGGCTGCTAACCTAGGTCATCGCTGACCATTGGCCACCTCTTCCAGATTCAACCGACGGCTACTCTGCTCCGACCACCTATGATTGGTTCCGGCCAGCCATCACTAGTGAAGATCTAGGGTTGCCGGCCAGATCTCAGATTTTGACCAGATTTATCGATCCGATCACAAGCAGTCGCCTCCCTATTTTTGTGAAGCCGGATCGGCAATGCCGCAGTCGCCACCGTTGCAAGGGGGTCAGCGCCGTCGGCTTCTTCCTTGTCTGGTTTGTGTTTTCCCTCTCCTTGCTGATGGAAATGGAGCTCCGGCCACCCCTCTACCAGTTGTGATCACCACCAGAAGCAGGAAGCTCCACTGCCAGCCGCGGCCACAAGAGTAAGGTAAGGATGATAGATTTAGTTTTTGATTAAGTTGAGTTGAGTAATACTTCTTGATGGCTGATTGATCTGTTCTCGATGGTATTTTTATTGTTGGCCGGCCAACACCAGTGAGGGGAAGAAGAAGTTTCTAATCCGACATATCTGGAGCTTGAGGATTTGATCATCACTGTTTAGGTAAGTTTTAGTGATGTTATGTGCTTTTGGATTGATGTTTGTGGATTGAATGCTTGTAGATGAAATTGGGGTTAGTTTTGATTGTGTGATCATGAATTTGAATGTGTGGAAGTGTTATTTAGATTGTTGTAGTGTTATGGTTAGATCATGGTTTGTCTTGTATGATGGAGGAATTTGTGTAGATTTTTGTCATCTTGAGAATACATGTATGTAGATATGTTGTAATTGAATTGGGGTATAATATGTTCATATTCGTGTAGATGTG
>JBBUKS010474041.1:0-17582 GCA_038050645.1 Hedychium gardnerianum
ATCTCATTCGGGGAAGCATCGGCTGGAGGTACATGGCGCAGGTGTTGGGCAGCAGCGCCGTGCACGCGAAGCTGACGGCCAGCTGCACCTCTCCCATCTTCTTGACGCCGGACCGCAGCAATTGCAGCAGCGGGTAGGAGGTCGTGTACACCATGTTGCTCTCCAAGGAGGAGACCCGGATCCGGACCTTGCCGATCCTGTAGTCCTGCCGCTCACTCGTCGGGTCAAAAATCCGCCAGTAGTCGAACAAGCCAACGGTGAGCAACGTGCAGGGGTCATACACCTGCCGTGTGTACCGCTCGTTCCACCTGGGGTCGAAGCTATCGACAACAGTCCGCGTTCGCAGCCACTTGTTGCCGTACTTAGCGACGCAGTAGGCATCGGTGGAGCCCTTGCCCGCGCCGCCGCCGCCGCTGCCGCCTTTTGTCTTCATCGGGAGTAGACCACGAGCCCCCAAAATGCCTAATTCCAGCACGCCTACCACTGGCTTCCAGAGCTGCTTCGCCGTCGGTCAGAAATCGCTGCACACATGCGCAGCCTCGTCCAGCACGTGATACCCGCCCTCCAGGCACATCCGGAGGTTGATGCGGCCACAATAGCCACCGCCACTCAGCGCCTCCTACTCCCCTTCCTCCCTCCCCTTCGGTTGCCGCCTCGAGGCTCGACCACTGCGACGCCACACCCTGCCGCTCATCTAATCTGTGCTCCACGGAGGACACCAGTATTACTGTGTATCCGAGCAGCGCCGCCTCCTTGGTCGTACGGTCCTCCAGCATCACGAGCATCTCCTTGTTTGTGAGGGGTTCGGACACGACAAACATGAGATCCTCCATCCATGAAAAGGAACACGAACTGTGATTAACCGAGTTGGGCCGCCGCGTCCTTGCCGATTGAAACCTCAGCTGAATCTTGACGCGCACGTCGCCGGCGCCGCAAGGCGCAGATCCTGAGCCTCGATGATGGAGGCCCGAAGATACCACATCTTAGGCGAGTGGTACACTTTTGATCGGGTGTAGACGTAGCTCACATACGGCTCGTCCAAGCTCCACGCCTCGGGGAACGACTCGTCAGCCTGGGTCCTGATCCACACCGCCCCCATGATATCCCCTGTTACTGGTGCGTCATTACCGCCGCCACCCTCTAAGCGATACCACTGTGGAGCGAGTGGCCGTCCGGCTGTTCTCGGACGGGGACGTCTGTCAGGTCGAAGCACACGCCGCCCATGAAAGCTTCGGGTGGCCCGCTGTCCCATACAGAAATCTCTAGCCTAGACTCCGGTCTGCCATGGCACAGAGCGACCACTTGGTTCCACTCCGGCTTTCCACTACCGCAGACGCAGTTTCGCCCCGGTAAGAAACGGCGGGCATGCGGCCCCGCTCGGATCCTCACGTGCGGGGGACTCTCGGTCGGGCGAAGCCCCCGTGCCTTCACGACGCGGACAAAAATGTAGTACATCGGCTCAACCAAGTCGTAGACGGCCGGCGGTGCTCGGTCGACGGACTCGCTGCCGGAAACGAAGCTCTTCGACGAAACCCGTCCATCCCTTACCTTGCTCGCGGAAGTTTGCATCTTCCGCACCTCCAGCGGGTACGCCTCTACAGATGCGGGCTCCGGGGACGGTGGTCCCACCGTTTCGGAGTTCATGTTCGCGGAAGGAGGCGGAGATTCCTCCACAACCACGACGGAGACCAGCGGCGGGGACTGCGTCTCGATAGCGGCCTCCGTAGGAACATGAGCAGGGGCATCTGGCAGCAGGTCCTTAGGTTCTTCAGGCTTGGGAAGCGTTGCGGGAGTGGGATCCGCTCCCTCTGGCTTGACCTCCTCCAGAGGGAGCGGTTCGTCGAAGTAGTAAATCTTGAGGTCAACTTCGCCGTGGATCCAGTTGAGGAGGCTCCGGCGCTCGAGCGGGAAATAGATCAGTCCCTCGTCAACACGGCGGGTGAACTGGGAACCGCAGATGCGGACTCGGCCCAGGAAGTGGCTCCTGCGGGTACCGCTGGGGCTTCCCATCCTCTTGTCGTTGTACACCTCGACATCGAGCTCCTGGTCCGCCACGGTGGCCGCGTCGGCCACCGCGAACTCGAGCCGCTCATGCCACTGCGGGTTGTGGTCGCGGACCACCGTGTGCGTCCGCTTACGCTGCCGGTCGAACTCCACCACCACGTAGGGGCTCGAGGTGCCGTGGCCATCTTTAGGCACGAGGTCGCGCGCATCGACAACTTCGACGGCGAGCTTGCGGACAGTTGCAGGGACTGGTAGGCTCGTCATGCTCTCATGTCAGAGATAAGCCTATTTGACCTTTGAATGCGAGAAGAGGAGGCGATCATCGCGTCGATTGCTTTCTTTCTCTTTGGGCACGCTTTTGCTTTAGTGGGTGCTGGCGGTGGATTCTTCGTCTCCATGGCTTGAAGCTTACGCACGCCATGACCACGCCTCCGCATCGTGGTGGATTCTTCTCTTGCTTCCCACTCTGCTTTTTCGCGCGCTTTCGCGAATCGAATTCGCGCTTTGCAAAAAGGTTAGTTAAAGAATTTCTGATCCTTTTACGGCTTCAAACTAACGGGATTCCTACCAAGAGACTATTAATTTTGTATATAGAAATTAAAGCCAAAAATCATTTTGAACTCATATCTCACCACAAAGCTAAAGAACTGCTCAACCTCAATCTTCAAGGTGATTCGATGGCGAGGAGTGGCATTTGCCACCATTGTACTAGTCCACTGCAACCTGATTTGGAAATCCACTAGCTGTTTATAAATTATCATTTCAGAATCCCTGTGATTCATGGATTTCAACAGCTGTTGAAAGTAAGGTTAAAGTTTCAGAAAGAAGAAAGGCATCACTTTGTCAATGAGTCAACATAAACAATGAAGCATAAATGTCTGGAATCTTGTGATATCAATGTATCTTGTGATATTTCAACTTTCTTCCACCTCACAACTTCCTCTACGACTTCATGGACTTCCTCGTAACCACTTCCTCTATCTATAAGTCTCTCACTCTTGTTTCTATCTTCTTCTCCTTTCTTTTCTGCCTCATATTTAACATTAGCTAGTTCTTCACTCCTATTTACATCTTCCAAATTTTTACATTCTTATATGAATTACTCTTGTTAATCCAGATATTTAACTCTTCGAACTTGCCACATATCTTTATCGAACACTATCTCAGAATCCAACTCGATTATCATCGATTCTTCTTCCCAGTGTTTGCATCAATTAATTATCTATAAAACACACATCTAAGAATCTGCTATGCTCCAGCGAGAGGATCAATTGATATTATCCACTGAGAAAAAGGAGCATCCTTTGCAGTTGACCCATGAGAGCAAAGACGCTGTGCTTCCATCAATGAAGCTCTATCAAAGCTCCAAATCAGAATTAGAAGCGAAAATTTTAAATTTTAAATAACTTTATTAATCAAATTGGATTATTTAATCACTTCAAACACGAATTCCAGTCAGGCATTCTTACTTGTTTTTTTTTTCTTCTTTTACTTCTCTTAGTTACTTTCCAACAGAAAACCCCTTTTTTACCTTTATAAACTGCAGAAGAGCTATGGGCTTCGATAAGATCTGGCGGTTATAGTAATTAAATCAGCTCCGACCTGCACAGGACCTCGTACGTTGCATCGCTAAATCATGAATTCAAAAGGAGACTACAAGACGACAGCAAGGGTCCAATCCAATCATTGAATTTATGCACGATAAATAGATACAGAATTCAAAATCTATCTATCCTTCCACTGGAAGTGGCACACAGAACAAAGTACCCACAACTTGTGATTTAACTTGATTCATGAGGGAAGTGCAGTCTAATACAAGTCATACGAGTCATCAAATATATTATCTACTTATGGGAAGTGCAGTATAATACAAGTCTATGAAGAAAATATAGGTCCTGACCGCTATTTACTTTGAAACTGTACTTTGTTTCTATTTATCCTGGTGTTTGAAGAGTATATAGTAAGTTTCGTTAGGAAATCAGTTGGCCGGAGAAGTTAGGAAGCAATGCCAGATTCTGGTTTCAGCACAAAGCTGAGAGGCTGCTGTTCAGTCTCCCACACCAATGTGGATTCATACTCTGGTATGTATTCCTACAAAATACAAAGCACAATCTCTTCAGGTTATATTTCTAAGTTTTCCTGGTTTGTTTGGTAAATTCTTATGACTAAGATGTCATGAGTTTAAATTATTTAGGGTCCGTTTAGAGGAATTTTAACCTTCACTACATAATCAAAACCGTTTAACTTTACAAGAATGTGACTTGATAACAAGAAAATGAGACGTCAAGCTGAAACAGAGTGAATGGTTTTTTATAAATTAAATTTGCCTCGTCAAACTAATTAAATAATTACTATCGGACAATGCCATTGCCGAGATAATTGAGACATGCACGCACGCAAGGGCTAGTTGGAGGGCTATAAAATAGCATGCGTGAATCATAAGCTTACAATATATTATTGATGCGTACCTCAAGTTTTCTCATTAGCTCCTTGGCGGAATGGGTAGATATAATTATGTGCCGAGCAGCTTGGGAAATGAAACCTTCTTCGACAGCCATGTCAATGAATGATAACAATGAATTGTAAAAGCCATCAACATTCAATAGTCCAACCTGATGAGTCAATAACGTCGACATTTCTTTAAATAAAATGATCCCACTTATATGAAGGGAAAATAGAAATATACATGTAAAAGCAGGCACGTCGGGTATGGAACGTTGATAAATCAAAAAGGTAGGTCAATATTGCAGCTAAGCTTAAACTACATAACTTACCGGCTTCTTGTGGATTCCAAGCTGAGCCCACGTAATGACCTCTAGTAGTTCTTCGAGTGTCCCATAGCCACCTGTTGTGTGATTGGCATTACAAGATGCATGTTATAAGGAAGACCACAGATCAAGAAAACGTAGAACTAGTTAGAAAGTGTTTCAGAAAGTATACCAGGCAAAGCTATAAAGGCATCTGCCTGTCGAGACATCTCAGCTTTTCGTTCATGCATGTCTAATACTGCCCTAACTTCTCCTATTGTCCCACCAGTTAACTGCAAAAAACAGCACAATACATTACGATGATTACTAAGGTGAACAAAAAGGAGCACTTTCAACTTTAATCTACTTAAACAAAGAGGGAAGTAAACGAAAGTTGGTAGAACAAATTTATTTATGCTCTTCAAATTCACATTTATACCACATCCTAAATGTAGGCAACTTCCATAATATAATTATGAAAAAGAAATACAAAAACACTTTCGAACCCAAAGGTCTAATGAGCACTGATAGTTAAGTACTTGAGAACAAATCCATGAGCTTCTGCTGTGCATCGAAAAAAGAATGGAATCTGAAATTTACTCACCTCCTTTAGCATCAAAGATTTCGGAATAATCCTGAAAAAATAAAAAATAAAAATGCATTAAGCACAGTAGATAGAAGTAGAGCAAGATCTTTCTATGCAATAGCAATATGATATTAATTAAATATCATATAAAATTACAAGACCTATATTTGTAAGACTGGCAAATAATAATACTTAGAGCTTTCTTTGTAATCCAAACAGACAAAACAAATTACGTGTTGAAGAAATATAATGCAGCTTTGCATGCAACAGATTTAATTGTGCCAAAAAGAAAAGAAAAAAAAAAGACAGTAGTGCCTTTTGTTCATATATAGTTTAAATCTCCAGATTGTTCCACTTTTTATGTTAACGCAAATACTATTACTAGGTTCCACTAGTAAAATATGTACCTGGTGAAAGAGATGGAACACGCGTCGCCAGTTCATATGCACGACCAAACAATGGGAAACCAGAGTCAGTAAAGAGAGAGGGAGAGAGAAACTGACCCCAAGACATGGCGCCCTCCATCATGGACTGCTTGAGAAACAAGGCCCATTAACCCAATGCTTCCTCCACCATACACCAGATCGATGCCACTGTCCACCTGTTCAGGAACATGTCCATAAGAATAAAATGACATGCACATGCGGGGAAACTAAGAAATAGTATTTTTGAATTGCCAATTAAGTTCCTAAGCTTGAGGACCAGTTAACGAAATCAAAGAAGACAAATCATAGATGGAACGGAGTCCAGCTTAGTTTGGAAGGTCGAAGGTAGCATAGTAATGTCATGATGCCAACTTGCAGAGGCCAGCTCGTCACTCTCAGTAGCCCATGTAAGGGAAATCGATAGCCTCTATTTCGATTGGTTAAAGCAATAGAATATTGCTTCCTTCTTTTCGTTTGTTTGGCACTTGGCAGAGCCCACGCAAGAAGGCTGATCAACAGACAACCAGATTACAGCTAGCAATCCATCATGCCAAACTCCCGAATTACTCCCACTGCGCAAGCACTCCCAATTAGAAACCCCATCCAACCTTTCGCTGACACAACAATCAGATCAAACGTTTGAAAAACGATTTATAAAAAATTCAAGAAGAAGATGGAATAGTAAACCAGTGCAACCGCATGGAATGATCCACTACAATACAAATCCCAAAAAGTTCCCCTTTTTTGAAAGAAAAAAAAAAGGATCCCGAAAAGTCATTCGATCAAAATTTAACAAAATACGACAAAAGTTCATAGGTTCTTCGACAGATCCCAGATGATCGAATGCGGGATTCCTCGTGGTTGTTCTAGTGAAACCTCGAAACCCTTCGAATCCATCAGGAAAAAAGAATAAAATTATCCAACAAAGGAAGCAACTTGATTTAGGCAGTGTGAATGTACCAGTTCCTTTCCGAGCTCAACCGCCGCCTCCTGGTAGCTAGACTTCTTCCCGCATTGGCTCCCGCAGAATACGCAAATCCTCCGGAACCTAGAACCTTTCTCCGCCATCGTGGCCTCCGCCACCAACTCCAAACCTTTGCCTCCCTCCATCGTCCGCCTGGAGCTCTATACCGAAAAGGCAAATGCACCCTCTTGGAAGCTTTCAACCACCGACCCACAATCCCCCAAAGACTCTCTCCTATTTATAAGCGCACGAGGTTTTTTTATACTCACACTTCGCCCCATTCTTACGTTGGTTGTCTAGGGTTTTGGGTCCAGCAGCGAACCTATGATGCGGACCCCGCATACGAAGGCAGCCTTCCTTGAACCGCTGCCACAGATCAACGATTATGAAGACAAACGGCGATCGCATACGCATCATGAACGGCTCAGATTGTACCAGGTTACACTTCACCCATCTGTCTTCTATGCGGCACGAGCAAGCTGCGGGGCCGGGAGGCTTTTTGTTTTTTTTGCTAATTAATTTTGTTTTTGTTCTTGTTGTTCGCGGAACATGTTGAATTGAGAATTCAATTCTTTTTATTGTTTTCTTTTTGTTTGTTTCCGCGGAGCAGTTAATTGTAGTAGTTTTATTGAGTACTTATGAAGAAAAGTCATCCACAAAATTAATAAAAAACTTGAAATGAGAGCGAATTAGGAGAAGGGGCAGTAGATAGATGGCATGACTCTGTCACAAGAACAGTTACACAAAATGACAAACTTTTAACCATACATTGGCTTACCTACTCTCAATACTTCTTCATAAGAATAGAGAAGAATTGTCGTGATAAGAATTTCTACAAAGAGTTAATTCTTCACGAGCATATAGATGCAATATAGCAACTGGATTTCTTTAGGGTATGATGAAGGAACTCCACTCTTCCAATTGAATGAATGTCATCGTTGACATCTCTGTGAAGGGTGTCACAGCCAAGCAGAAGGCTGGCGAGTATCCAGAATTTTAAGGTTTAACAAAGAAGAGTGGATTCGTTCTACAACAGAATAAAAGAATTTAAAAAGGACAGTCTTGTTTCTGATCCTCTCATTTGTTTATTGCCTGCCGATTTTTTCGTCTGAACAGTTTGTTTAATTCAGATTGTGGATCACGAGGGAGGAGTTTTCTATAGAATGTAAAGCTACCTGACGCATGCGAATCTCTTTGCTTTTTGTTCTCACTTTGTCGACGACTCAGGCGCATTGCACCGATCGAGAGTTTCTAATTTGTTTCTGAAAATTTTAATTGATCTGAAATATTTTGACATATATAATTCAAAATTATAGTTACTTAATTATATTCATAAAGGAATATATGGTAAAGAATAATTAAATATGTTATATACAATAATTGTCCATTAAAATAGGGTTTTAGTAAATGAAAGAAATTCAGTCAATATATATACATTAAATATATGTTATAAAGTTTACAATTTTAAATTAGCTAATTAATAGAAATTATACATCAACGAAAAAATAAATCAAAATTTAAGAATAAAAGAGACGTAATTGAAACTATAAAAGATAAGGCAAAATCTCTTTAAAATAAAAAGCTAGTTTCAATCATTTGTGCTGTTAAAAATTAATTAAATAAAACAAGATCTTATCTACTTTGCAATTTAAAAATAATAAAATTATTTAATTAGATCTTAAAAGGTGATATTGTCAATTTAGTAATTATTTACTGCTACTTTAAAAATTCTTATAGTTGACCGTTTAACTTGCAAAATAAATATTTTATTGCAAACATGAGGATTAAAAACATCAATCTACATTATAAAGGAGTAAATCTGTTTAACAACCAAACTAAATTGAATGCACAAATTAAATGATTCCATATATTAATAGTTAATAATATATCAATAATTGTTAGCAAATATCCGTTGTTTTCATAATTACATATATAAAATGTATTTTAATTAACTTGAGAACAATCAAACCAAAAGAAAGGGGAAAAAAAGAGTAAGATATAGAAACATACTATAAGAAGATGATATTCTACGCCCAAATCCATATTTTCTTCCAAAGTTGTTGCACTTATTCATCTTCAAATAAATTACGAAATTTTAACTCAACATTTCACACAAAACCTTTTATTATTCTCCTATTATATATAAATAATACTTTCCCATAGTGTATATATATATATATAAATAGATAAAGGACGTTTTAATTTAAAACTTAATTAATTTTGACGTGGCACCGATTCCACATTCTCCTTGAATATATGTAAAGAGAGATTAGTGTCTGTTTTTATGTCTCGTCACTTTTGTTCATTTTTTTTTTTTCATTTAAGTTTGTGGATAGAACTTTGTTTTGTAAAGTTGAATAAATCGGTTCCTGCATGCATAAATTAGAACATGCAGTAGGGACCATGACGTTCTTTATCATCTACAAAACAATTGCCAGGCAAAGAAAGTAAGCCCGCCACTAAAAGACTAATGCAGTCGCATATCAAGAGAGACAGGTAGCTAGGGAAAAGATGCATATGCTCACATAGTTCACCAGATTCATTCTTAGCATGGTTCAATTGGTATAAAACTGCATGGGACAAGGCTCTCTCTCTCTCGAATTGGATACTAACTAGATGAGCTGTCAATAGGATTGAGGAGGCGGACTATCCGTGTGAATATCCATGCATGTATCGTTGGAGCTGAGTGAATTAGTATCCTGATTTTGATCTGAATCATGATTCCTAATTCCTGCATTTCCAGTTGATGGCGCACCATTTGGATACGAATCACTTCCATTAGCAATGTGATATGGCTGAAGGCTCCTTCGCACGGGACTGGAAAGCGCAGTTGAGAAAACAGAATTTTTTACTTGATCGCTGTGGCAGCTTCGAGGGAGAAGTCCGACAGATGGTTGCCCAAACAGAGCAGGAGAAGTTTGGAAGCCTGAATTAATTGGACGCATTGTTGTCTGTTGGTGTTGATTTTGCAATGGTGCTCTTGGAGGGGCTAATCCATCTTGCCCTGCATAACAGTCCATCTCAGTCTGTAGAAGGATGTGCCCCCACAAACAGATATCATATTAGGGCTACAACTTCTATATTTGAAAAAAAAACAAAAAACAAAAAAACTTTTTCCAGGAGACTGTAAAAAAAAAAAATGCTACATGTACTAATTAATGAATAAAAAGAGGAATTCTCTAAAGCCTACGAGACACAGTAGTATATCTGCCATTGACAGTCCATAATAAAAAAACAAGAATGCAAAGTAATACATCTGAATGATCATGTTGAAGTCATTCGTAACAAGGCAATAAAATTACTGAGCTATCCCTCCAATTTCCACAAATTTGGCAAAGTAAAAAAAAAAATCTTAACCAGAGTTCTATAAAATACCAAGATATTGATCCAGTAGTGGTTTAACCTCTTCTGTTTACTCTATCAGTTCTTAGCAGTCTCTGACACAAAAATACAAGTTTTTTGTTTGTGGAAATCAAAGTCATTGCATAATTTCAAATAATAAAGGTAATAATCATTTTGAGAGGAATATGCACAGACTTTTGCTAACTTATTACTGATGATTACACGTGACATTACTGAACTTAAAGGCCACTTCAAAGTTTTCAGTTTTACATAACTTCTTTTTTTTTTTTTTGATGGTTGGAAGCAGATCCAATGTTAATGAACCACACTATTTCAGTTTTAACTATGTGGATAATTTTTTAGATGGTTAATTAACACTGATGTGTTAATAAATATACTAAATATACTTGTATAATAGACTATTTGTCAGTTGGCTGCATATGCTTTTGGAAAGATTGAAAGCTTTTTTATGATCAACCATGAATACTCCAAAAGTATTCACAATAGACCATGACAAAAGATGGCAACTACATCAGCAATAATCAATAATGAGATAACAAAATATTAGCTGATGGCATATAATTTTGTTACTCCAAATTGGTAGCATATGAAAATTTAGGAAGCCTTTTGGAAAGATAAACCTTTGATCTTGAAGTAATAACAGACGAGTTCAAATAAAGCAAAATGGTGCATATATAACAAACATACTTGTTGGCTATCACACTGGCAACAAATTCAAAATGGGGCAGCCATCTGTTAATAAAAAACAATAGCAAACATGGGCCAACATGTTCTCAGGAAAGATACCACTAATAGGAGTATTGTGAGTAATTTAAGTGTTGGAGCCTAGGGTTTGGCTAGGACAAATATACTATAACAATCTACAGACCAAAGAGCAGGAATATATAGGGTATTGCAATTTTTAGATACAACAATAAGAAAACTTGAATTCTGAATTTGTAGAGTGTGTGGCTGAAATATCAATTCAATAAGTAATAACATAATTATAATGCCACCTGAATGTGGGAAACTATATCAGCTACTGTAGCCCTTGACCCTTCCTCATGCTTTCTGATGATCCATTGATACAGCTTATCCTGTAAAAACACGCAGAAGCATAATAAGCTTCTAAAAACACTACAATTTGAGTAGCCAATATTCCTAAATATGGAAATTAGGCAGAGGAGAGAAATTCAAAAGTTAAATGAAAGTATTATTGAATTGGTTAAGAGTCATACTATAACTGACTATATGATTAAAAAAATGTTAATTAGTAAATAGTTGGCTGCAAATTGGATACAAATAGATATCTGGTCTCAAAAAAAGAGGGCAAGGATGGTGCAATGGTTATGTTGGTCCACTTCATCGTAGATAGGGATGACAGTTAGTGATCCTCTTTGCAGAATAACATCATAACTCTCCTAAACCATGCATTTACAGGAGTGATCTTTATATCAGTACTGGTTTTCATTAAAGGGCTAAATAT
The DNA here is from genome assembly GCA_038050645.1 of Hedychium gardnerianum. Lineage (NCBI taxonomy): Eukaryota > Viridiplantae > Streptophyta > Magnoliopsida > Zingiberales > Zingiberaceae > Hedychium > Hedychium gardnerianum. Next base: position 11,555 of record JBBUKS010474041.1, read on the forward strand.
CACAAGAGCAGAACAATGTGAGAGAGAAAAAAAACAGACAGAATAGATAGGGAGAAGAGAAAAGAGTAAGGTAAAATGTGTTGGCAAAATGTTTGTTGATACATAGATTAATTGCGACTCTGGTTAAAGATATTAATCTCACACATTTAAGAAAGATTTAAGTTTAGCCAATATATTTTTGTAATGGATAGTTTCAGGACTACAGATATCAACCAATAACCAAAAGGAATACAGCATATTTTACCCGGCATGTAAGACAAGATCAAGCACATGGGAAGACAACAATCAGCCTCAAAACCACTCACAACCCACAATTCATCTGATGGTATCCAGAACCATACTTTATCAGCATGAATCTGATTTGCATAATAAAAACCATCAAAGCCAACTAATTTCCTAAACTTGTACTCTCAATGCTTAGACTAGAACTCTAGGAGCAAATGGAACACAAAATCACCATAACAATTCCATTGCATAACCAAAACATCGAACCCATTTTCTAATCTCGTCCTAAATACCAATCCTTGACTACTTGAAAATGGAAAAGAAACCACAGATTACATGATAATGAATCATAAGGCAAATCTAAATGACATCGGCTAGGTTTGCAAATACCTCAATGTCTCACAAATTCCAAGGGTCAAGGAGGTCACTATCCATTGAAGCACACTCTTTCAAGAAAGGGCAAAACAATACAATTTTACCATGTTAGATGATATGAAGTGGGAGCAAAGCAGGCACTTGACTGCCTTTGGCAGTTGTTATGAAACAAATTTAGTCCACATAAGCTATTGTTTGAATGCTTCAACAGGTTACATGCACTTCAAGATGCCTTTTGAGGAATAAAAAAACCATGAGATTCTCTCTCTTCATGCAAATAATACATCAACGAACTCATTGGTTGAACCTTCAAGTCAACACACAAATTTCAAACCTTACTAAATAGCAAACATGTTTATGGCCATTACTCCCAGTCATTTGATCTTGTGAGAAGAGTGAGCAAGTAAGGATTAATAGATTGGCCGGGAATAAAATCAAATTAAATTGAATAGCAAGAACATAATCGACTCTAAACTAAATTGGACACGCCTTTGAAACACAAGAGACTTGTGAGGTGAAAATTGAAGCATTGGACCATTAGCCCAAGATAGATTAGACTGCAGCAAAGCTCAATTTTTGCAAAGTCGCCTTCTCAAAACCCTTCGGGATGCAACCTGTCGACCAAGCAGGATGGAACCAATCAATAGTTAAACAATATTGCTGCTGCTTAACCACTTCAGCTTGAGGGTTTCCCATCATAAAACCCTTTTCTGAAGAAAAAGAATCTCGATTCTCATTGACTCTGATATCTAGTTCATGAAATTCGTCGTCGTCTGTTGTCCTCTCTATTCCTCCGTATTATTGCTGAATAAAGTGATACCGAAACCGTCACAGGTAGCCAAGGTTAACAAGAAAGTAAAAGGCAATAATGTAATCTTTAAGAAATCCTCTCTGATGGACTTCTTTTTACGAGATTCCCGAGCTCAGTTTCAATCGGAGGCGTATGTGAGAAAAGGGTTAGGATGGAAAGGAGCTAACCAGAGCATGGCGCTCGCCGGCTTGGAAGGAGACCTTCTGCTGATTCATGGCCTGCGTGTAGAGCTGCGACAGCGAATTGGCGGCACCACAGAAGGTGGAATAAAGCGTGCGATCCACCTCGTCGAGCCCCGTCGCCTCCGATTTCCGCTTCCTGGCCATGGATTCAAAGCAGAAGAATCCAGGAGCGATAGCAAGAACGATCAGGACGGCAAAACCCTATCGTCGCCACCTCCAAGCAAATCCCGATCCGTTTCGCCCACGCAAACCCAAACGCCGGAGAGAGAGAAGGGTTTAAATAATGAGAAGAGCCGAGTTTGTTACGCACCCGCCGAAATTTGTATTGTAAATTGTGATCGTGTTTCTAATTACAGATAGATTTCGGGTTTCGGATCTTTATAGAGAGGTGCGGTTTTTCTGGAATTGTGAAAGAAAGGCAACGGTGGATTGCGACTTGACTTTTTGCATGCTAAGACTGAGTTCATACCTTGAATCTTGTTTCTCGTCGATGATTTTCTTATGGATCTTAGGAAAGATTTCTGTGCTCTATGGAATTAGCTCCTATGATCAAGTCGAAAGATTTCTGTACTCATAACCAGAGAGGGTTTCTGGGCCAGAGCACTGAGCCATTTCAATATTTATCCAGATGCTATTTCAACGATTAGTTGTTATGAAGAACAAATCCTCATCGACACCAATGAAAATGAAGTAGAATTCTATTTAATTTCGATCAGAAAGATTGGTTGGCCATAAGTTACTGTCTCGTCAGGGGAAAAGTGCTGTTTGAGTTGGCACCCATTACTGTTTTTTTTTCTGCACGTCCTCTAAAAACATATCCTAGACAGAAGAAAAAGAAAAGGGGGAATAGGAGCGCATTCTGGCAAAATAATTTAGCTCGGCATACTTCTCTTTCCATTGAAAATGATGCAGTGTCCCACAGAGCATGAACTGCAGTTCTCTCTGCTGTTCACAGTGCTCTAGTGCGTGCAGTCGCATTCTTGAATTGTTTGCCTATTGTTCTTTCCAGGTGAAACCAGGCACAATAACTGCTCAGTTAGAGACTCACCTAATTCAATTTCTATTTTTGTTTGTGATGTACGTAACAATACTTGAGATGATTAGCTAGAACCGAGGATGGACAAAATTTTCATATATCAAAGCCCAACTGTGCACTGTAACAGAAGATCCCTCTTTAATGGATGGTCCATCGTTATATTGTGGTGGCTTAGCTCAGTGACATGCCCATGCTCATATAACATTTTGATAGTCGATGTAGGATTAGACAGCACACCCAAACAAATTTTTCTAATGATAGTCATCAACAACTATTTTTACTAAGATGTCATGTCATTTATATGCAAAGTTATTCACATTGGAGTGGCTGTTGCTATGGACAACTTAAGCAGTCTACACGTGCCCTCCAGCAATTAGATTCCCCAACATTAGGTCATTCATCCACAAGCTTGTTCTACTGTTTCTCTAATCAGCATTAGATCTTATGATTATATGAGTTGTGCCAATATTTAGGCGTTTAAGGAATTGTTTGCATCCTCTGTTCTTCCATTTTTATAAAATCATGTTATTGGATCTTTACTCAAGGACCTACTCACATGGAGGGGGCTGCAGTCCCACTTGACTTCTGTCCACTTAGATTTGACTTCACCGGGCTCTGTTATACTGATTGGTCAACTCGCAGTGACCAATCAGAAGCAGTATTTTGGAATGAGCCAGAAACACACTTGGGTTAAATTTTATAATCCTTAAACAAGGAACAAATATCCAGTTCATTGAATCATCTGCATTCATGAGAAACAAGTAGACGTTCTAATATTGATAAGATGTAATGATCGACATTAATGGGTTGGAGTTTACCCAATGAGACAACGCCTGGCCAGCTTGCTTATAAGTTGGGAGCCAAAGGTTTACTGGATGATAGTGAAACCACAACGGTTGTTGCTTCTAAGTTTCTTCTAGCTCCTTCAAATTCAGTCCCATATAATTTTCTAACAAGGATTGTAGAAAATGGGGAGATCTGGTCTGGTGAAGATATTCAATTGTTTCTCGCTTATGATCTCTGCAAACACTTGCATTTGCTCGAACACTTTGGAGGAAGAGGAAGAAGCTGAGAGGAGAGCTCTACTCCAGAGCGAGGTCCTAAAGTTTAAGGATGCTTTTGATGGTGCCAAGACACTTGCTTTCCACTTGGAACCCAAGGTAATCCTCTAGATGAAATTTCCTTTCCTTTGAATATTCTTAAACAGTCCAGCTTTCTCTCATGATATCTCGTGGGATTGCAGACAGTAGTACTGAGAGTATCCATGCACTGCAGTGGCTGTGCAAGAAAAGTCCATAGGCACATTTCAAAGATGGAAGGTAAACGAGTCTCTATTTTCCTTCTCTTCTGGTGCATCCATCTTACAATCGACAGGCCTACATATTGAGCCTGTTCCAGAGATATAATTTTCAGGACCTTTCTTTACTTGGGAAGCTGGAGTCACGAGATTATAAGTAAACACTTAATATTCAATTTTGCCTATATCTAAGACTTCTTGATTATCCTTCACTTCAGCCTTACAGGACTGGCAACAAGCAATTTTCATGTTGTCAGAGAAGTAAAGCTCTATAATATTATTTGATCGGAATAACACAATAGATTGTACAAGCATGTAATAAGACGACCAGTGACTATCTCTTTAAATGGATCATCAGCAAGGTGGTGATGTATGTCTGTTCACGCCAATGTTTGTAGGAGTTTCGTCGATCGAGATGGACTTGGAGAGCAAGAAAGTGGTGGTTGTGGGCGACGTCACGCCATTTGAGGTCCTGGAGAGTGTGTCCAAGGTCAAGTTTGCAGAGCTGTGGTTGACCCCTCCGCATACATTCTAAGCTGGATCTGTGAACAGAGAAACCCCCCAATTCATGCAAACCATTGAATAGTCCAACAGAAACTTGTATCAAATTCAGTTGGAATTGGCCAATCTCTCCATATATCACTGTTGCCTGTTCGCTTAATCCTCAGGTTGTATTTTGATGGTACCCTTTGGTGATGAAGACGAAGTCATTTTAAGATTTGATCTCTTCTATTGTTCTTTGTTTTTCTAAAAGTCCATAAGTTTGCTGACAAGGTTATAAATCTATGAAATTATTGGGTGGTGTGTAAATCATTATTGATACGGACTGGAGAGCGCAGGAAATGAAGGATTCCTAGCAGCAATAGCTCTGGTGCAGGGTACTCAGGGGACAATCTGGGTCATGTTTTCATCAGAGTTGCCGGAAGAGACTAATTTTAGCAGGTCCCCTCAATGTGGCATTCGAGGTAGATTTCAATCGGTTTAGTTTTGAAACTCTCAGTGAAACTGGAGAGATTTTATGAACAAATTTCAATCGCGTGGCATATGAAAAAAAAAAAACACGTCTGTCTAGCTGAGGATTGATCATTGATAGAAGCCTGATTACGGTGCAGCGGCAGATTATTCAAATTATCATTTAATAATTCACGATTCAATCCATATGCATTTATAAAAAAAAGAGTAGACAGATCATAACGGAGCAGCAGTGGCACATCTTTAACAGGAAAAACATATTAAATGGGCTTATTTGCTATTCGGGAAGAAATCCCAACAGGCTCTTGAATTATACGATCTGTTCGTCTATTCTTACCTTTTAGGAAAAAATAACAAAAAATTAGATATAAGAAGTGAATTGAATAAACAGCTCTTGGAATAGAGGAGATGGAATTATTCATAGAGAATTAAAATAGGATAATTAAAAATTACATAGGATAATTAAAATAGGAGATCTATTTTTTTTGGTTACAAGGTCACTCCGAAACTAAAGGCATGTATCATTCCCTTATTTTTCAGAGTTAGAGATGGTATATGGCAAAGACAGAGCAACAGGACTTATTGTAGAAGATCCTTCGATGGCTGCACATAACATAACAAATATTGATGTTGATGTTGATTTATCCGTAACAGATGACAATACAACTGCTGACAATTGAGTTGAAGTTGATTCAATGTCAAATCAACAACCAGTTGACATCCAGAGCATCTCACTCTAAGGAGAAAAAGAAATTACCTACTGACAGAGTTGAAAAGACTTCAAAGAAGGCAAAGAATGCAACTGTGCAAAATATTGACTATGACTTCAAATTACTCAGTGATCGAGTAGATAATTTTATGCAAAAAGTTAGCTCAGACCTTGAGTCTATGTCAGCTTGGGTTTAGGGTAAATCTTCTAAAATGCCACAAGTTCTTGAAATTTTGGATAAGCACGGGGTTTATTGGGAAGGAACAAGTAAAATGTTGCTCAAGCAATTTATGAAGATGCTATGAAAGTTGAGTTATTATTCAGTTTGGATCCATCTAAAGTAAAAGATTTTGTGCTCAGTTACTTATAATTATAGATTCTGAATATGCTAGTTTTGAAAATTTTAGAAATATTTCTTCAA
>JBBUKS010474060.1:0-17580 GCA_038050645.1 Hedychium gardnerianum
AAGCTTGTTTGTTTAGTTTAACGAATTGTTCAAGCTTGTTTGTTTAATTGATCTTGTGTATATTGAACGAACATAAATAAGTTCTTATCAAGCTGAACACCAAACTTATTCACAAACGTTTGATTCATTTACAGCTCTAGAAACAAGACGCCTCCCTTAATTTATCTAAAAATATTCATGTATTAACAATTATGATTTAATAAATACTATAATACAAATTTAATTTGTTCACGTTGTAACAATTTATCTAAAAAAATTCGTGTACGAAATTGCTATCATTCAAATTTATTCTATTTAATAATATTTATATTATAATAATTTTAAATTATAATTATTACAATTTAAATTTATAATATTTAATAATGTTTATATTATAATAATTATAATTATTATTATAAATTTATCATGTTTATATAATTAACTCATGAAATCGATAAAAAATAATAATGTGGAGATGACTTTTGGATGCTCGTTTGATTTCTGCTCAGTAAAATATCATTCCACCAACCACTGACTTCATCAATCCTCTAGCTAATAGAAGTAAAAGATGCATACTCTCAAAATAATAATATAATAATTAAATTTTTTAATAAATAATTAAAAATTTAAATCTTAATTATGATATATTATATAAAAAAAATTCTTTAATAAAAAATGCATCTAAAAATACTAACCATCTAAATAAATCTTCATTAGCATATCTTGATTTATCCTAACGATCAATAAAAAAAATTTATAGAATTAAATTGATTATTTTCAAGATTAATTAATTTAAAAAGCTGAATACACGTCCACGAAAGGTAACGAATTACTCGACCTAATCAAACTACCAACTTAATCAATTCACCCGTAATTAAGTGATCGATGTTGCACAGCACTTGGTCGAGTAGAGTTGGTCCATGGCCTGCGATCCGCCAAACCTAGCAGGGCTCAGATACAAGCCAACTGGGCCAGCCCTGGGCACCAGACCCAGCCATCGCAGGACGTTCTAAGCACGCCCGTTATGGTTCATGCCAGGCCCGATTCGGCACTTCCCCTAAATAGGCTGACCGGACTCGGACAATGTCCGGCCGAGTGGTCCTTTTTGACTCCTCTATAATCCGGTACTGTTATTGGCTCTTCAGTCATAATTCAAAATATGTTTCTGAAGAACGTAGATGCAGGGAATTTGATAGGGATCCCAAAACATTAACTTTCGCATTTACTCAACTTTCACAAATTGTGAAGACCAGCAACAAGTGTTTCACCATCTCCAGAAAACACTTGCACAACATGAAAACACATTATTACTTTTCAGTAGCATTTTAATAGGAATCTACAAGAAAACAAGTAGAGGACTTTTATTTCAATTCCAATTACTTTCAGAAAGCTCTGAGCAACAGTGGTCTGCCCCTGTATCATCAGTAAACACCAAATTACTTCAATATTTTTTCCAGTCAAACAAATACTGAAACACCATTAAGCTTGTATCTACTGAAAATGAACATGGCTGCCTTGGTAAAGGATACATTAACTTTCCGTGGAAATATTTTGATAGGTACTTTTGATCAATAACGCAAGAAAAAAGAAGATGCGCACAAAAATCAAGAAGTCGATAAGTTGAGCTTCTCCTAAATCTTTCAAGTCTCTAATATACTGAAATGAGATACACAATCAAGTGGTGCATTGGAGTTAATGGCACAAAGTCGATACACAATCTCACTGAAAGGGAGGGTGGTCACCGGTCCTTCAAAGAAGGATGGACTTAGCCAAGTGGCATATTGTGTTTTTTGGCGCTAAGTAGCTAAGTAACCTCATTGCAGACACTACAACACTGCCACTTCTACCTTAACATTGTTAACAAGACAAGTCAACCCCCTTAATATCCAAAGTCATTTTCTCCTTCAAGGAGGTGCTTTTAGGTCATTTAGAGGATCCACCAACGATGACGAGCCTCACTCTATTATATACCACTTGCTTCTCTCCTCGAGGATTCATACATAATATGTGTAAAATGCATTGAGTGAGGATAAATTCTCGATATGGGCAATGTTGGCACTAAGGCCATCTATGTGTCATCAACCCACCTAGGAATTAGAATACCAAGGATCTTTGTAAGAGCTCCACTTCCCCCCATGCCGAGCTCGACAACAGAGCTTCACCCATACATTTCTTTCAGCACACCTCCATCTTCAGCTCCCTTCCCACAACATCCTACCATGGTGAGGTGAGTCTTCTGCAGTACCTCCAAGATGGTTCTGAATGAATAACAAGCTACTGGGTTTGACAATTTTTATGTGATTAATAATGACTGGGATTTCAAGGACACCATCTAATTTCATCTCAATCTGTCAAATGAGTTAGATTAGAATCCCTTCCAATGTGATTGGAGTGCATTTCTAGTCAAATTTCTCTAGAAGACTACTTGACCGGCTTCTCGCAACACTCCTCCCTTCGGCGACATTTATGTAGCATAAGACACAAAGATCAAAGGCAGAGGGCAATAGAGATAAGCTTGATTTGGTCATAAATATGCAACTCTGTTGAACCTACAACAGATGGTTGGGAATGTCGTGTGATTGAATCCATGGTCTCCAATTTTAGGATTATGAATGTCATTGAAGAAGATTACAAGGCATATCAGCTCTGCATCCATTGTTGGTGAGAAAATTATATCCATCAGGAAATTAGGCTCTTCATTGCTGATCAATGCCACCCAATCTCCATTCATGTCCTCCTCAAGTATTAGAGGTTACAATCTCTTCAATCTATAAGACAACCCTTAGAATGATATTAATTATTAATATAACTATGCAGATGACACCAAGATGAAGAAAGAAAAGTGCATCAATAGCAATGTTCTTCAAGCTCTACGTTGGTGAATAAGTGAAGATTTGGTAAGTGACATGTGCTATCTAGTGTTTTTCTATTTAAGCCCACGATAAGCACAGTGATCATCGATGGCTTTGTGTTGGTAAGTGAACTCAGTCTCTGCCAAGGAAAAGGATCGAATTAGGGTGTAAAAATGAGCCCCTACGTATTGGACATGTTGGACAATCATTCTGCTCTTCATGCTCACTTTTGAGTAAGTTCTTGAACCGATTGTGACAACATGACCTCTCTACTATGTCCTTCATGACACATTCCCTCTTTGTCTAGCATAATCCCACACCTGGTTAATTGTGCTATCTCTAGGATGGGGAATAGTGTCTGCAGCAAGGAATAGATTCAATGGTAGGGACGATTTAGATGGATGCTCACCCTTGTGGTGTTACTACAAACTACTGAGCCCATTCACTTATGTGTTCTTTGGTCATTCAATTTTAGGTGTCATGCGCTAGTTTCTAATGTTTCTCCATGTTATTTTTTTTCTAAATCCATATCACTGTTTTTTAACATTTGTTGGTGCACCTCTTAGACTAAACCCTCGCTTCAATCTATCAGGACTTGGTTTACATCAGCATTGAGTCTAACTCCTCTGACTAATCCTTGAGTCCCTCATCCTTTTCTCTTTTAGATAAGTTGTCTCCTCCCTTTCTATGTACTATTGAAATTAAATTATGTATGAACATATCTAGATACAATATGAAGCATAGCAGGCCTTCAGACTGCCCGCTTCTGAAAAAAAGGGAATCTTCATCAAGATGCCACTTAAAGAGATGCATAGAGTAAACCTTGGTTAAACGATATTATATGATTAAGTTTCTAATTGATGATGTTAAACTTTGAGTTACTAACCCATGTGTTGCATTGCAATTTGTGATTATAAATGACAATTGAGGATTGGGATATTCATACTTGTCTGGAGTTATATTATTCATTGATCTTTGACTTGCTACATGATATATTAACCTAAGTTCTGATTGTATTATGGATTTATAACCTGAGAATCATCCATGAGTTTGTTTTAGAGGGGACCATGTTATGACATTAATCTTTTATATCTGAAATCGAGTCGTTGTTTGATTAATTGGAGATCAAGGAGGATAATAGTTGCTTGAATAATTTTAAGCTTTTGGTTCCATGTGTTAATCTAAGAGTCGATTGAACTTTGTAGCTTAATATTTAATTTTGTATTGACATGAGAATCTTTAATCCTTATCACAAAGTGGACATGTAGTGGAGTTGGCTTACTGCCATATTGTGCTTCGATATTTGACAATCGAAGAAGAAGACATACTTATCCCAACACATACTTGACAAGAAGGATGCCAGATAAAATTTAAATTCTTTTAATTATCTCCAGATCAGGTATTTCTAACAAGAATCGGTTCGTAAAGCAGAAGGATGATTAGGGATTCTACCTGGAGAGGAGGGATCACCACCAGCCATACAGCATCTTGTTGTAGCGATCCTTGAGCCAGCGGAAGCTCCTCCGCAAGGAGCCCTTCATCCTGCCTTCCACAGCGTAGGCCTTGTAGTTTGCGACGCGCTTCCTCCGCTGGAAATCGGGATCGCTCAGGGCCCACCTGCTCTTCTTGGAAGAGGAAGCGGCAGAGGAAGAGGAGACCTCCTTTTCCTTCACCCCTTTGGAGCCGTAGCCGCTGTAGGAGTAGGTGCTGTAGCTCCGGTAGTCGTAGAGGCCGGAGGGTGGCGGCGCCGCCTCCCGACTGCCGTAGCCCTCGATCTGCCAGTTGCCGCCGCTGGTGGACTTGGATCGGCGGCTATCCATGATGATATCCATGGGAGCAGAGGAGGAGGAGGATGGCGAAGTGCCGTCACGTCGACGGAAATGGAATTTAGGGGTTTGAACTTTGAAATGGGGGAAGAGAAAGCGGCGGCGTGTTGGAATGGGAAAAAGAATTGGCAACGCGTTGAATTATAGGTATGACCGTTGCCTATTTAGTTGTGCTTTCCTCAATTGCAACTATTTTATACATTATTAAAAAGGGTTAAAGAAACATATTGAAAAAGGTATTTTCTTTCTTATATTTTCGACTTTTTATCACCACGCAGATAAATTTTCAAAATTACTGAATCATATATTTTAATTTTAAAATTATTAAATCATATATTTAATTATTTTTTTCTTTTATTACGATTTCTAATAGGATATTACAACGTAGCAGTATAGTACTCGATTTATTTTTTATTTTTTATAAAAAATAACAACTATTATTTTTTAAAAATAATGTTAATTCGTATTAAAAAAAATTATTATTCTTACTACAATTGATCAAATTATATCACGAGAATTATATAAATGCATAAATCTGATTTAATATTATTCCGAACTCTATGAATAATTTCGGTAAAATCGATTGATAGACTTGAAGAGTTTGAAATGACATAAAACTAAATCTTATGTATTCGTTTAATTCTCCTGATTATATATCCTCAATATCAATTTGGTTCACTATATTGAGAATCATGATTTTTTAAATATAAATTAATTATTTTTAAAAAAATAATAGCAATTATTTTTTTTTAAAAAAATAATCGATTGCTATTGTTTCAATCGATTGATATACTGTAGTCGATTAGTCGATTAATATACTATAGCAATCGATTGAGAATAATAATAGAGATAAAAAAATAAAATTAAGTATGTGATTTGATAATTTTAAAATTAAAATATATGATTTAATAATTTTAAAATTTTATCTATATGATTTAATAAAATATTATATATTTTTGTGTGACGGAGAAAAAAAACAAAACAATTATCTATGATTCTTTTAAAAAAGAATAATTTTTTGTATTTATTTGATTTAGTTTAAAAGAATAAATATTTGTTATTTTTATTGTTCTTGTTTTTTTCTTTCTTTGTTAAGATGACACAATTTTAAAAAGTGTTTGTTGTATTTTGTTCATAAGAGTTTATTTGGTTAAGAAGAGAGGTTAAAGGTTCGATTAAGGTGAATTTTAATAGTTGCATTTGGAAGATAGGAATCAATTTCGAAATGGAATAATTTAATTTTGATCTAATTGATCGGTTCGGGTTTATTAAGTTGGAATGAAATTAATAAGTTTTCAAGAATTAAATTAATATATTAGACGTAATAAATCGGATTTACTCTAGTAACCAAATATAAGATAGATGAATTAGATAATATTAAATTTTAAGTGATCATTTAATTTTATGAAAAAATTTAATCGATATTTAGAATAATTGAAAAGCGCTTATGACGAGCAGCTCAAAAATTCAACATCTTTTAGTTGCGCGTCCTATTTAAAGAAAAAATTCCTATAAATACATCATAACTTGATCGAATCATAATTATTTAGATGATAACTGGAGTACGAATATAGGATTGAAGGAATTCATATATCTGATATTATTCATTTTAGGCATAAGTCCTATTTTGATGTTAAGCTCTCTATTCAAAATATCTCATATTAATGAAAATATCTTTTTTTCTTAAACTTATAATATTTTCCATATATTTCTAATATGAGACTTTGATTATATTCTCAATAATCCTCCCCTCAAATGAAAGACTACTATTACTCTCATGATCTATGTCTCCCCTCAAGCATCCGGTCATTCTTGACATGCTTCGGCACTATTACTCTCATAATTTGAGTCCCCTCAGGCATCCAGTCATTCTTGATATGTTTCGGGCCTCTTCACGAGCATTGGGACACTTTTAACCTGCTTTGGATATTCTCATGAGTATCCGGTCACTCTTAACCTGCTCTGGACCTCCCCTCAACTTCATTCAAGAATATCCCACATGACATTCGGTCTGGACCATGACTATAATATTATTTATTAGGATTAAAAAAATTTACATATCTCTATAATAATATGATATTATCCACTTTAAACTTAAATTCTCATCATTTTAATCTTGAACTCTCTATCCAAAAAACTTCATAGAAATATTTTTTCTTTGTAAATTCATAATCTTTTTTTATGTATTGAAAACTTTAATTTATATATATATATAATATGATTAAAACAAATGGTTTCACAAACAAATGGTTTCAACACAGAGACGGAGCATGGGCAGCCTACGTTTATTATTATTATTTATATAAATTTTATTTATTAAATTTTTTAATAAAATAAATTAATTAATAGAATCATCGGATCCACATAAAGATAAAAAATAAATTGATCTAAATCAAAATTGATTTAGATTTAATCAAGTTATCATTGAATCAAATAACTAAATTTTGATTCATTCGATTTAAAAAAAGTTATGATTTTTTATAGAAAATATATTCTCTCTCCTCTGTTGTTTTTATTTCTTCCATATAACACTCTCGCTCCCACCGTCTCACACAAACCTCCATACGACTTCTTCTTCTTATCTTTTCTTTCTTTCTCCTTAATTTTATCTTAACTGTAGCTTAATTATTTTTCTCTTATCCTTAACTAATAATATCTCTCTTTTCTATTTCCTTTTTTTTCAAGAGCAGTACTCTTCTTTCTTCCTTTCCTTTTGTTATTTTTTTTGTCAACCAGGACCATTCTTTTTTTCTTTTTGAACTAAATTTAGCTAAGAATATAAATTTTATTATAGATGAATTTTATATTTTAAAATCTCGTAGAACACAAGTTTATTGAACATTATGATGTAATAATTTTTTTGTTATATATAAATGTAATTTGTTATATATATATATAATTTATTATATTTTTTTTAATAATAACATATAATTTATTATATTAAGTTGAAGTCTCCCCAGAATCTAATTCTGGATCCGTATTAAGTTATCAAGGCACGAGTCAATTAGTCCTCACTAATAACCTAAAGTCGACTAATAACATCTTTTAGAACAAACTATAATTTAAATACTAGTTATCTAATAATGATTTACTGGACTAATGATGTCTAATCTAGTTGGCTAATCACAATAACAATCAACCAAAAGTTTGGAGTCATAGATTAGCTATGTTTAACCAACCAATAACTAATGATAAACAACACAACCTAAAACACCAAATAAGGCACCTTCAAGACTTCTAAAGTATTTTAGGAAGTCTCAAGACCTGCAATAATTATCAGAATCACAACTCCAAGACAAGATCACTAGTTCAAATTAAGTCACTTAAAATTATTATCAAATATCAAAACTACATGATCAACCTAACTACAATGCAAGAACCAAGATTATCATTTTTAGCACATGGATTAAGCCATATTTAAACTGTTAACATCCAGTGATTAGTCTACCACTATTTCAACCATCATCACCTTCTCATGTTGGAATGCAGAGGAAATTGGCGAAGAGGATATAAAGATGGAATTTAATTTCCTCTTTTTTCCTCATCCAAATAAATATGATTCTAAGTCAACATGGCCTTAGTAATAAAGGGAAACCAATTTGAGGGAAAAGTGCAGGAACTTTTTACCTTCTGTTTATTGTTCAACTATTCAAGTAACAAAATGACACTCATGAATATTCACCAACAAGAACCGAAGTTTAACCCAAAGGAGAAGAAAACAAACTTGCAACATTATGTCGGATGCCTGTTTAAACGGAGTGACTGAAAATGAGCGACAAGGGTATCATAGTCGGGAAGTTTGGGATGAACATGGGAGGCTGATGTGTTTGGTCCACCATTTCTTTGAACTGAAGATATTCCCAACCCATGTATCGGTGAACTTTGACTTCGCTTAATTGGCAGAACTTCCTTGTCCAGTAAACAAGGTTCTTCAGATGATAAATCTGACTGCATGGACTTGGAACTTACTCTATTATTATGGTTTTTATCTGATATTCTATCTGAAAAACATGCATATGGAGTTCCATTTGATGGTTGAGACATGATTCTTGAGATGGTATCTTCTTCAGAAACTGACGTTATGCTTCTTGTTCTTCGAGAAAGATTAGCATCCCTAGTGGCTCTCCTTGACATTGTAAGGGAGGATGCATCCTCTGTATCTATCAAATCTTCAGTTTTTACTAAAGTGATGGCAGTGACCTCCCTTTGAAACTGGTCTTCTTCCTTCTCATAGTGTCTGTCTGCAAAAGATTTTGAAGCTCTTAATCTGAATGCATAAGGAGGTGTATATGAATCATCATTAGATGAATCATCTTTCTTATTGATAAGAACAGAACTCGTTAAATGTGGAAGATGACGATAGCTCCTGTTTCTATGTCCACCTTTTAGTGGTCTTAAGTTTAATCCTCCAGTCTCATAAGTTTCATCAGTAGCTGCAGAATGTGTTGATTCTCCAATTAGATCATCAATATTTCTAGAAGATGATTGATTTCTTGGAGTTTGCCGCATACTTTGCATGCTTAAACCAGAAAAACTTTTCTCGCCATTGTTTGAACTGAGGGTTGCTTTTTCAAATCCTTTCTTGAACCCGAAAGAGGTTCCTTCATCAGACTTATCCATTGTCAGAAAATTTGTCTTTACAGCTTCCCTATCCTCAAAATTTTCTACACAATCCTTGTTTGTTTCATAATTCAGTACCAAATCTGTGCAACGGTCAGAAAGAAGTTTACCTTCTGCATTTGTTAAATCCTTAATTTGGTGTGTTGCTGATGGAAAATGTAGCTCATCGACCTGCTGCTTAGGGCTCCAAGAATTTACATATGAAGTTGAACCGCTATGTTTTCCTTTTCCTTGCCCCAATTTTGAAGAACTTCCTTTACTAGATCTCCCACTTGCAGAATTCTCATCAATACAAGGATTATTATGATCAGAAATTATGATAGAGGAATCAACTTCTTTTCTACTCACAACACCACATCCCGTGCAGACACGATGAGTGTCAGAGAAGGAGGAGGATGATGATTCACTAAATCCACAATAAAAGTACTCCAGCACATCATCTTCCAGATTCTTAGGTAATTCTAGAAACCGAGCTACTTCCGGCTTTGAGACTTGCAATGATTCAGACACTTCATCTTTGATAACATAGTCAGACGATTCATGTGATGGAAAATGTTGAACAGAATAATTTCCACGCCTTGCCAATTTAGCTGCAGCTCTAGCTGCCAAGCTAGCCTTTTCGGCAGCTTCAGCGGCAGCATCAGCAGCAGAGGCTGCATCTTTAAACTGCAAGCTCCAGTTGTTGCTATTAAAAGAAGCATTCCTTTTGCTGCAATTGGTGCAACTCACTTCTTCCTCCACAGGTCTTCTTTCTTTTTGTAATATCAGAGCATACCATTAATTAGAAAAGGATAGCAGTAAATTAGAAAATACAAATAGTAGAGGATTTACTATTTAATGCATGCCTCATACCTGAACCTAGGGGATTTGACGATGGAGGATCAGATGTAAATGAAGTACAAAATTTACCAGGAGATCATCTCTCGGTTTCTTAATATCGTCTACAAATGACTTTGGTTCCCACTTGACATTATGTTCTTTGGCAACTTCAGTCAAGACTACTTCAGGAGCTCTTGTTGATAGTTTCTCAATGATCTACAATTTTAGCAAGTTAAACAATCAATAGTATAAGATTTTTTTTTCAAAAGACTGAACTCATACAAAAACATAACGAATAAATTAAAAAGTTCTTTCCTTCTACAGAACTACTTATCGAGGAGTCATACACTGGAAGTCCTTACCATTCTGCTAACCCCACAATCTGGTCTAACTTCAAGAATATTGGAAACAAATTCTTTGCCATATTTAGCTGTAAATTGTTTTTTAATATCCTTAAGCTCTGGAATGTCTGCGCATCTTGGAGATGCAAATATCACACTACAAATGGCTTCCTTCAGATCTATAGGACAGTTCCTATTAGAAGAGAAAAAGATGAAGAATGCTGAAAAGATAGCTGATGCAGGAAAAAAAAAATCTAATGTATACTATGAGTTATCACTTTCAAAAAAATCTAATGTTATAGTGTCAATAGAACATGTGACAAATCCCTAATTAACAGAATAGTATACATAGGAACTATATCATGTTTTATTTTCTCATATAAGACATTATATGTTAGTTACACTAGAACAATTAATCAGAAGAAGTGAGAAATCCTTTCTGAGCACACACAAACACATCTTCCAATGATTTTATCAACTTGAGAAATCCTAGATAAGCAGAAAAATCTGTGATAAGATGGAGGAATATATGTGATCTTTAGATGCTGCTTTTTCTATTTATATGGCATAAAGATGCATTAACCAAATTGCACCTCCATTTGGATAGAGGCCGCTGTTTTTAATCTCCGAAACTGATTTTGCATATATATTAATTTACCAGACATGTACCTTAACATGGAGGTTCTTCTGATTGTAACACAAATCATAGCGCAATCTGGTAGTTATGGTGTGCTATTTAGGTAGTACTAGAAAAGCAACAGCCTTAATAATTGCTTGTTTAGAAATATATATGCATCAAAGTGATCCAAAAATAATATCAACAGACTCCATACATATATTTGGAGCATGCAAGCAATATTTTTCTCTTTTTTTTTCATTTTATGCAATATCAGGACTTATGTTAAACACATTTTTATCCTACATTGCATATGCAAATTTCAGCATTCTCAATTGGAATATGGAAAGCCTATTGCACCATGAAATGTTTTTGATTTGATAAAAACTTTTTAGATCCAATCTCTCAGGAGTATGAATTTCAAATATGGTATGCCAAACAAATTGTTTTGTGTAATTAAAATATGCAGAAAACGCGCATCCATTAACGAAACAACCAACTGAAGAAGAAAATAAAAAAAAAAATCAGCAAAAGAAAAAGAAAAGAACTTAAATGGTTTACTGTTGCAAGAATATCTAACAACGTAGGGCCTTAGCTTGTGTAGAAAAGTAATGTTAATGAAAGAATTGTTTAACAAGATAATCCCTTCAAGTAGGAAAATCATAGATAACAAGTTAACATACTTTTGTGACTCAATTATTGGCAAGAATTCAACAATTAATTCACAATAGGTTTCAATGAGATCATATGCTGACATCATCTTCTCTTCCTTAATCACATGCTGAACCTGAAAAGAAAATATAAATTCAAATGACAAGTTACTAGTGAAATCAGCGGCAAGGTAGATTACAATTCTTTTCATTATCAGAAGTTATCAGCAATATCGCAGTTTAATGAAATGCTTCACCAATTATAACAAAAGAAATCACCAATAATTTCTTCAACACTATGAGATTACAAGAAAAAACATAAACAATGTGGAAATGTCATATGGCACATTGTTGATAGAAGCAGCCAGTTAATTGCTCGTGAGTTTCATTAGACATTGCAAAACATGTTAGCTACAATCCTAAGGTTATTTTATTATGGCTAGCATGATAAATATGAAGAAAAACCAATAAGTGGAGAATTGTGCAGACATAAATAGCCAATTAACTTTTCGTATTCCTCCATTATGGAAGCTCAGGGAACACAAATTCAGCTGCAATAATTGTTCAGCACACTATACAAAAAGGTTCAGTCACAGAGAAGGAACTAAAATGACAGTATAACTGGACAAATCAATTGGAAACTTTGAAAGATCATTACAGAGATCCAATTCTCACTATACATATGAATTTTGATATAATTAATTTGAAATATGGATACAAATAACCTCTTTTTTTTTCATTTTGGTGAAATGAAAGATGGTAAGCAAGCTCACAATGTTTGATTTCAAAACCAAGTTCAGCTTAAACAATGCTCAAATATACATGTTCACAGACAAAATAGAACACTAGGAAAAAAGATGGGAATCTAGAGATAAGGGATTTCCACTGGAAATACATTGCTTCGAAACAAGTGGAACTAAAGGCATGCATGATCTTTCTATACAACCTCATATAGTTCATTGATGCGCATCAGTTCTTATCAATTATTTTTACACAAAGACAGTATATCACGATCTAAATTCTAAAACATTGTTAATCTACTTTCTACTTGAAAACAGACACTGTGACAGGACATATCAAAATCCTAGTAAATTTTGCTTATGAAGCCAATAAAATTAACGTTATTTTCTGTCTTTATAGTAACAAAGCCTTGCATAGATCTTAACAAAAGGATAATATTCATTCAGCCAACCTGAATCATCGACAAACAAAGCTTGTCGATGATAACTGTAATAGCTGATATTAAACTCGAATGAAGGCGTTTTCATATCTAACAAAACAGTAGTTGCCTAGTTGGCACAAATAGAAAACTGGATAAAGCAAGGCGACAAGAACGAGGGTAAAGTAAACCAACCCGGATCCGCGCGATTTCATCTTGCCCCATCTGGAGGAGCTGCGCCAAACCCCGCCTCATCGTCCGCACCTGCGCCTCCCCCTTGTTCTTCAGAAGCTTTACTCGTGACACCGCAAGCTTCAGCGTGGTCTTGCTACACACCAATCAAGAAACCGAATGAAGTAATTCGAATCAGCCATGAGGGTGTTGATTGAAGCGTACCATTTCGCGGCCTTGAAGCTTTTGGAGAACATGCTGGCGAGGAGAAAGGAGGGGGCGATGACTTAGTTATTGGGCGGCGCGAAGCGGCAAATCGCGCGCTCCGGCGGAGCTCGCGCCGGCTCCGTTCATGTTGGTTTGAGCGCTCGGTACCTGGGAGGGTAATTTAAGCAGCTGGAGGGAGAGGTGGATGGTGGGGTCCACGAAGCGAGACCTTCTGGACCGCATTTTAGGGTTCAATTTGGACGTGGCGTTGGAGCGAATCCGCGCGTACTTGAGAACAGATTGTTTTTTTTTTTAATTTAATATTTTTCATTATTTTTTTATTTAATATATTAATACCTTTTTATTCTTGGATCTTATCTCTTTTTTAATTATTATTAGTTAATTTACAAAATCATGCATTAAATTGGATCAAATTGTTTTTTTCTAAATTTTTTCTGGTTGAATTTTATAGTAATTCCAACAACTAGAAAACAAAAGTGTGTTTTAGGATCTTTGCTAGGCATTTCAAGTTATTTATATTTTAAAATAAAATAAATAAATAAATAGAAGTATAGCGAAAGTAAAGAAGGTTATTTTCTATTATTTATTTTGAAAATTTATATATTTAAATTCATCTAATAGTTTGCATGGTAAAACTTAAGTTTTAAGGAACGCTAAACTCTAAAATGCCCAAATATTAAAAGAGTGCTTTTTTTTTACAAATCATTAAAGGGTGTTTCATTTTAATTTTTTATTAAAAAAATAATCAATTTTATTATTCAATTGTATATAATTATTCAACTGCTCTTTAGTATTATTCTATATTATTTTTATTATTATCTTTTATTTAAATTTTGAATCGACTAAATACATTGAGTAAGTTATTATGATTTTATAACTATTATACTGTGAAGGTTAGATAAATAAATCGAATCCATATTATATCAACTATGATGAGTAGCCTTTGGGGTGGGCAGGTAGGGCACCTGCCTAGGGCCCCACTTTGGGTGGAGCCCTAATTAATTTATTTTAATATACTATGCTACGCCAGAAATTATTAGTAATTAGATGACCCGATAGAATTAAATTTAGGGTCAAACCTAATTTGATTGGGAAAATGAATATTATTATTATTATTATTATTTTGATACTCTACATACTCTTATATAGGCGATCGTGAGCAACAGTTGATGTGGTCATCTGACGTGGCCAAAACTAGAGATTTTCTTCCTTCTTTCTTCTTCGCGCGAGATTTTTTTTGGCCCCGATTCTCCATATTTTTTTCAAAAAATTTTAAATCTCGTCGCCTCTCTTCCTCTCCTCTGTTTCCCCTGGTTCCCTAAACCTTCTCTCTTCCTCTCCTGTCTTCCCCCTATTTTCTTAAACCCTAAATTCATCGCCACCGCCGCCTCTCCCTGCATCCCTGGCAGGTTTGGAATATTTATGAGAATGAGGATATGCAGTTGCTTGTTGTGATATTTTTTCTGCCAGTAAAAGGGATTAGATTTCAACCTTATACTTCAACTATTTTATATTCCATTTAATAGTTACAACTTATTACTACTTAAGATTCACAAATTCTAACAATTAAAATAATTGAACATTATAAAATTGATCAAAGCTTACAAGAAATAACCAAAGACACAAAGAACAGATTACCTAAGGGCACTAACCAATATATATAAACTAGGTTTCTAAAATAAAACTATTGATAACAGGACAGACATGGTGTTGTTTTTATCAAAATAGCACCAACGTGGTGTTGTTTTGTTCAAACCAGCACCATGTTGGTGTTGTTGTGTTCAAACTAGCACCACGTTGGTGATGTTTTGTTCATAACAACATCAACATCAGAAGTTTCATTATGGTTCATGATTTATTTATAGTTGATTGATAGCAGGGCATAGAAGCATTAATTTTAAATGTCATTTGAAAGTTTGTTATACAATAGTTTTATTGGTTTGGAGGTATTGGACTTTTACTTTCTACAATATACTTGGTGTAATTTCAAATTGTCTTTATTATTGATTGTTCTAACAACATACCCTAGGATGAATAAAGGTTTCAAATTTCCACTATGATTCTAACTTCTTCTGTTCATGCAAATTGAAATGTAAATATACTTCGATCAGTAAAAGGTTTGTTGAATTTAAATAGGATTGCTAACTTCTTCTATTCATGTAAAAATACAATATTCTCATGATTTATGATTACACATGAAAAATTAAGTCTTTTAATAGTTAAGAAACTAATTAGTGTAAGACTTTTATTATTCTATTTTAGTGTATCCAAATAAAAATATTTCTAAGGTCAAAACTGATATAGACTTTGGAAATTTATTATGATATGAATAATGAAAATAGAAATTCATTCGGTATATTTTATGGTTATTGCAATTGCTTACATTGATTTACATCATACACAGGTTTATATTCATGGACTGAACATGCACCCCAGCAAAGTTAAAGGGAAGTAGTTCGCTTATTATCAGGATTTTGAGTGCTTCCTTAATCTGCAAATGTGTGAGACATCGCATTTGGCGTGTTTGGCATTGGTGTAGATAATTTTCTTCATGTGAATTGAAATTTGTAAAACTAGAATTTTTTACTGTTGGAATTTTCCTCATGTGAATTGGAATTTTCCTTAACTATAATTGTGAGTGAAACTCCGTTGTACATGTGAATTATACCAATATTTAAAGTAAAATGATACCATTGAATAGAAGCCATTGATGTTGTCATTCATAAAATGCTCACTAGCAATTGAAACAGAATATTGAGTTTGATCTTCATAAAATACCACAGTGGTGCTGGTCTTGCAAGATCAACAACATGAACCGTGCCACTTGGCATGGGGCTATAACTTCTTGTGGGAGACTCAAAACCTTGGTTGGAGGTCATATATACATCCCAGACACTCACCTCTTCGACCCCATTGAAAATTTTTAGAATTCCAATCACCCTAGGTCAATTAATGAGTTTCGATCAAAACCCATTGATGAACCTACAAAGCTCAGATCATACCCAATCCAACTCCTCTGGGTTCACATGGGTTAAGGGAGTCCAAATATATCGTCGTTATTGTTTGCAGACCTTCCCAACATTGATCCAAACAGTTTCAATTTTTTTTTATACTGTGGTGTTGGTCTTGCAAAACTAGCACCATGTTGGTGTTCATCTTCGAAAACCAACACTAGTTGTTCTGATGAGATCCCTCGGCAACGTTGGTGCTGGTTTAGAAAGACCAATACCAACGTGGTGCTGGTGTTTCAAAAATAGCACCACGTTGGTGCTGGTCTTGCAAGACCAGCACCATCAACTATGTCACTTGGCACGCGACCATAACTTCTTGTGGGAGACTTATAACCACGGTTGGAGGCCATATGCACATTCTAGACACTCTAATATTTCATTTCATAGCAAAATTATAAAAATCCAAGCCATCTAGGTCCATTAATGGATTTCGGTCAAAACCCATTGATGAACCTATAGAGCTCATATCGGACCCATATTAAGTCCTGTGTGATCACATGACTCATGGGAGTCCAAATGTATCCTCACATGTAAATTTTATATCTTCCAAATATTGCTTCAAACGATATGGAGATTTGTTCATATAGTGGTGCTGGTCTTTCAAACCAGCACCAACATCAATGCCACTTGTCACGCGGTCATAACATTTTGTGAAAAACTCATAATCACGATTGGAGGCTATATGTACATTCTAGACCAACATACATGCCTCACCCCATATGTAGGAAAACTTTTAGTTCCTTGTTTGTTATTTATATTTGTATCATGATCTGTAGTATTTTATACTTCTTCAAGCAGTGCACTTCTCAGAAACATGCATTTAATCCTATATATAGCTTTATCTTTCTCTCGAGATGCACATGCTAAGATATTTCTAGCCCTTGTTTCTTTCTTAGATTTTTCTGTTTTGACACAGTAGAGAGTATCATATACCATAGTATAAAAACTTATCAAACACAATATGATTAATGGACCTTGCAACTGTGATATGAGTTTTCTTTTATGAAACTTACATTGATATTGTGTCCATCATAACTTTTGTGTAAATAACTTTATAATTTCATTATCATACTAACAAAAATAGTCTATGCAGTGTATTTTTTGCAACAAATCACTTATTTAGTATTATTTGTTGGTCACTATTTCTTAAACTTGTCTAATCTTCATTTCTAGTTCTATTGTGGCCAGTTAGTGTTACCTATTTGCTCTAGAGAGAAAGATAATATTTTGGCATTTCAATGAACATTAATTATCATGACATGGTGTTATTCAGTCTTACCATATGTAAATTTGACTTCTTAGGGTACC
>JBBUKS010474068.1:0-17578 GCA_038050645.1 Hedychium gardnerianum
CGCACGGATCCGGTGGCAAAGGATCTAGGGCTTTCCGCTGCGCATTTGCGTGTTT
This sequence comes from Hedychium gardnerianum, assembly GCA_038050645.1. Classification (NCBI taxonomy): domain Eukaryota; kingdom Viridiplantae; phylum Streptophyta; class Magnoliopsida; order Zingiberales; family Zingiberaceae; genus Hedychium; species Hedychium gardnerianum. The sequence continues at coordinate 56 of JBBUKS010474068.1, forward strand.
AGCGCCCTAGAATTCCTTACAGTTGCTTCTTTTGCGGGATGTCATTTTCTTTGGTTACATGGAATTTTGGAGAATCTCATGATCAACAAGGTCCAACAATCTTGTTTTATGATAACAGCTCAATAATTTCAATTTCAAAGGATCCAGTTCATCATGAAAAAACAAAGCATATTCAAATTCGATATTATTTCTTAAGGGAGCTTGTGAACGAAGGTAGCGTTCATGTTGAATATTACAAGACCAATGAATAAAAGGCTGATATCTTCACTAAACCACTTGGAGGATCTACTTTCACAAAAATTACAGCAAGTTGAGGAATGAAGAGCAAGTTTAATTTACAGGAGGCATTGTTGGAAGTCTAAACCAAATTGTATTGCTGGAACTCAAAACCAAATTGTTTTGGTCTTCATCAAGTCAAGTTGGATTGAATTATGTAGTGGCAAATTAAGTTAGCATGATGAGTTAAATTGTCAAGTACATACATTTGATTTAATAGTGTATTTAATGTAGGAAGAACCAAATTGTTGTTGGACTTCCTTTTGTCATGGCTATATAAGCCAAGTTGTGGCATGAAAATAAGATAGAGAGAAAAAGTTACATTTCTTCCTTGGCTATATTCCTCCTCTTAATTGTTGCACCCAAATATTATTAGGGGTTTAATCAAACCAAGCCAAATCGAACAGTAAGAGGCTCAAGCTCGGCTCATTTTTCCTAAGCTCAAGCTCGGCTCGAGTTCGATTCAAGCCTTAATTCTTAAGCTCGAGCTTGGCTCGTAATAAAATTAAATAGCTTGCGAACAACTCGAGCTCGACTCAAAAAAAGTTCGTTTAAAAATTAAACGAGTTTAGTTTAAGCTCGTTTAAAATAATTAATTATAATAATTAATAAAATATTATTATATTTATAATTCATGTGATATTTGGTGTTATATATATATATAAATGAACCTCTTAACAAATATGTTCGCGAACATCTTAACGAATATGTTCGCGAAATCTTAACGAACACGTTCACGAGCCTCTTAACGAACATATTCATGATCCTCTTAACAAATACATTCGCGAGCCTCTTAACGAACACATTCGCGAGCCTCTAAACGAATATGTTTACAAGCTCACGAACGAAATACTATTAAGCTCGAGCTCAGCTCGATAATATTTTCAAGCTCGAGCTTAGCTTGTTAACTTAATCAAATGAATTCGAACGAACTTTTTTTTCGAACATAAATCCGAATAGCTCACGAACGACTTGACTAGTTTACACTCCTAAATATTATATCTTCTCCCCCTTCAAAAAGGGGCAACACAATTGAATTGAAAATCGGAAGCACACGACATTACCTTCTCTAATTTCTGAAAAGAGTCAGCTTTGAGGGGCACCCATCCATGAATGGCTTCTCTTGCTGCATTGCTGAGCCAGGAAGGCCATCCTGTGGCTATCTGCTCCGCTTCAGCTTGTTGATTCATGTTCCACATGCGGAAGCTAAAAGAGCTATTGCCGGAGCTCATTTTCTCTGATTCCGTAGACTCGCTTCGTTCCCCAACTACTCACCATTCTCGTGAGGCAGTACTACCAGAAAACCATCATTTAACAACTGAAAATTCGGTCGCTAAATCCATTTAGCGCAACCAAATGAAATTAATATGCGTTGTTGCTAATTTAACGATAAAAATTAATTTTCTTAGCCACGGAAATTAAATTCTCTCTTAATTTTCAAATAATTTCAGCAACTTGATTACAACAATTTTTCAGAACAAATTCGTCGGAACACACAGTTTTAGGATCATTCACTCACAAACTCAAATAAATTCATTGATAACTATATAACAAATCAACACTGGTACAAAGGGGGCATTTCTATTCCGATACACCAAAATTCTCAAGATTGTTCATAAAATTAAAATGCATTTAGCGACCGATCAAAACACGGGGCATGATTGTGGCAAAAGGCGAAACGCTCGTCCCCAGCGCCTCCGCTAATTAGTCCCAGGACCAACACGGAGGAAATAAATCACCGGGACTAATCTAACTAGTCCGAATAGTGACTAATGCATAAGGAAGGGCAAAAAAAAACACGGGGCATGATGAAGTTAAAACAAGTGGTCCAATATGACTTTGGAAATCATCGTCACCTCGTGCCTCTTCCGCCACGGCCACATATAGCCATTGCATTTGCAACGGCTTCACCTTGCGTACTCTCCGACTGATAATTGTAGTTGAAAAGCAAACCAATGAGCATTAAGACAAATAACACAGGAACTAGAGCACTTAACATTAATATCACTAACTTGAAACAATGAGATTTCTGACTTGTACACGAGGAACTAAGGCTCGTGTGATACCATGAGTTAAATCCATTGCCTGCAAAAGCAAAACTAATTCATATCCTCCAAAAGAAGCTAAAACAACAAATCCATTGAAACTTCAAACTAAAAGTCAAAAAACTGCTTAAACTAAGCAATTCTACTGGAACCTGAGGACATCTTAGTGAATCGGCCAAAGTCTCGCCGAATTGAAAATGGAAATCTGATCTCAACATGAGAACAACGATTGTACGATAACCGAAGGAGGGAGATCGTGTGATGGAGAAGAAATCTAGAGGAGAAGACATACAAAGGGCACGCAGAGGAGCTTTCTGCTCTATCAGCGTGTGCAAGAGACGAGAAACGGATCTGTGGCCAAGGCGTCTTCATCGCCGGGAGGTGCATCCCATGCATCTTCATATCATCACCGTGAGGACGCGGCAGCGAGGCACGACCTCGCAGTGACGCCACAGGCCGCTGGGTGTGGCCTTGCCTACGTGTCTTAAAAATTAGGGATGAAATTAATTTTGATCACTAAATTAATAATTAAATTTTAATTTTATTATTAATTTAACGATCAAAATTAATTTTATTACTAGAATCAATGAAATGAATATTTCGTCGCTAAAGAATAAAATATTCTGTTTAATTTTCTGTTTTATTTTAGCTTTAAAAAAATATATTCGATTATTATTTATCAATTTTCTTGATGGTAAAGGCGAAACGTTCGCCCCAGCGCTCCCGTCAGTCTATTTCAGAATCAATACGGACGAGGTAAATCACGGGAATTAGTCTAGCCTAGTCCGAACAGTGATCAGTGCATGGGAGAGGGCAGGAATTTGGCTATTAGCCAGGATTTGACCCTCGGATCTCATGATGGCATATTTATTTTCCTTCCAATGGATAATCAAGGGATTTAAGGTTCGAATCTCAGCTACGATGCATTACAAAAAAAATTCTCTCTAATGAGAAGCGAGCCTAAAAATATCGACTATTTGGATGCGCTTTCATCAATATTTTTTTATTTATTCTGATGATCGATAAAAAAATTTATGTAGAATCGGATCGATTACTTCATCGGATGCTATTCAATTTGATTAATCATTTTATTTATCAATTTTCTTGATAATGCAACAAGCGTTTCATGTGCGGCCGCTCACTGCCTCGCAAGGCAGAGGCCACCTAGCGAGGCAGCGGCCACCTCATGGGGACGTACTTCATGATATACTCGTAATGATTGACAGATTATGATGAGCTATTCCTATGGAAAAATTCTTGATTTTTTTTTTTTCTAAAAGAAGCTAAAAGGTTTAATTACATTGCAAGTTTAATGAACTGAACAAAATCTAATAAAGGCACCTACTATGGTCGAAGTTCTAAATGAACTTTGTGTGATCCCTAATATGTCACGTCAGTGTCACTCAAATGCATAAAAACTTATTACCTTCTTTACTATCAAAAAATTCCCTCTACAATTTGTTGATGGGTCTTGCATTATTATATCATAGATCTGTATTTAGAGGGTCGTCACATTAATATTAAAATAAATATGAGTATGTGTTAATAAAAGAGAAATATTAATATAATATGTATATGATATGTTATTTTAAAAGGTGACATATATTAAGTTCAAATTAATACGGATGTCCTAATATTTATTGTATTGTGTATATTTGAGTGCTTTCATTTGTTCTATTAATGTCGATGAAAAATAGAGGACTCTCGTAACAAGAAGAAGAATTCCCTAACGTCCAATTTAATGGAGTGCAGCCGTTGAATCAAGACATGGCTCCAATAAGATTGTAAATGAATTGAACATTCATGAACAAATTTAGTGTTCGGCTCGAAAAAAACTTATTTATATTAGTTTAATACACATAAAATCAATTAAATAAACAACTCGTTAATTAAATAAACAAGTTTGAACAAGTATTACTACAAACAAAAAAAAAACTATCCATTAACAATCAAATTAATGATAAAAATAATTTTTCACTAAAATAAAAATTGAATTAATTTTTCGCCGCTAAAATAGCGATGAACATTTTAAATATGTCACTAACTTTTCCCAATTCCCTCCGGTTCACTTTACCAATTCCCCCGTGCGATCTGTGGCCGGATCTCCCCCGATCTCCGAACTCCTCACATGCGCGACTTCAGGTAAACTTCTCTCCACTCTCCCCTTACCCCTGATCCCCTTGGTTAGGTCTCATCGTCGTATCCTCTAAAAACTATCTCGCCTCACCTCATTCAAAACCCTAGCAGCAGCCGACGACAATGACTATCCACTTGAAGAAGAACGGGAAGAAGCGGGGACAATCAGAATAAGTCTTCTGATTATTATTCTGGTTGCTCGTCCCCGAGGATGTCAAGGACGTGGCGGCTGACGCCAAGGGCGCCTCTGCGCCGCTGATCGATGTCACCCAGTTCGGATACTTCAAGATGCTTGGCAAGCGGTCACTTCCCCAGTCCCGCTTGATCGTCGTGAAGGCCAAGCTCATGTCGAAGATCGCGAAGAAGAAGATCAAGGCGGTTGGCGGTGTCGCGCTGACTGCCTGATCTAGCAGAAGAAATTTTTCACGTAGACAAAGAATCAATAATAAAAGTTTTCCTTACAATATCACAGTTCATTTTGATGAATTATTGAATCTTCATATCAGCCGGGTACCGTAAAACACTGATTCTTGTTTTTTAAAGTATTTTTTGAATATGGAAAACATTATTGAATTATTCAAAGTAATTTTTGTTTTTTTTAAATGTAAAACAGTGACATATTTGATTCATAATAAAATTATATAATTTATTTGATAAAATTTATAATAAAATTAGTCACGAAATTTAATTTCTACGACTAAATTTAACGAAAATTTAATTTCATTGTTAAATTTTCATCACTAATTACATTGACGACCAAAAATCTTGCAATTGAAATTTTTAGTCGCTAAACATTATTCTTCTTATAGTGACATATATATTAAACTCGTTAATATTTGTGAATAATATTTGTGAATCATTTTTATCAATAAAACTTATATCAATATACTAAATAAACAAAAAAAAATATAAAAAAATATATTTATATTATCAAGCTCAATAATCAATCAAATAAGTTTAAAATGTAAAAATTTCAAATAATAAACAAGTTTGAATTGAGAGCTGCATAACATCTAAATGAACTAAACTCAAACCAAGCTTGAACCAAACTCAAGGACCCCTATGAGCGTAGCGCAATTGGTACTCAAGTGAAAGACTTGTCGAATTGGACACGATCGATTCTCGGGGGCTTTATCGCCCTGGGTTATGCCCTCTCATCTAGGAGGCCGTTGTGTATCGTGATTTACCTACCTATATCTTGTCGTGGGGTCGGCGATACTAGACCGCTTGGGGTGAGTGATATCACCTTTTGATTGAACTACGCTCAAACTCATAAAAAAAAATCAAACCAAACTTAAATAATCATTTCAACGACCTAATTTATTTAATTTTAGGCTCAGCTCGATTATCTTAATAAATAAATTTGAACATAACAAAACTCAACTTGCACAACTTGACTCATTTACTGCCCTAGGCCCCAAATCTCTTTCGAATCTCGACCATTGTGCAATCTAATTCAAGTTTGAACCTCTTATTTTTGACAATCTCCGAGCCCATGAACAATAAATATTATTGTTCCCTTACTTGCGTTTGTAAGAAGAAAGCAGCAATATTAGATTAATAGAAGAAAAAGATAAATTCTGAGGCGTGAATAGAAAACTTTTCCTATTTAAATTTAATAGAAGAGAATAACCCAAAACATTTACTTGGGCTTTTTGGGCCAGGCACGTCTATCTCTCTGACAAGTCTAATAAAGTATATATATTTATATCTATATGATTGTACTGATAATAATGAGATTTCTGTTGAATCATGTGTATGACAGCAATTAGATTAATTAGATAGACATGGACTAAACAATTGTATTAGAGGTGTTTATCAACTGTGTCAGATAAATTGCATCAATTAAATCAAAATACTATTCTAGATCACAAGATCTTTAGAAAGATCATGACACCTGTTTTCTTTGTCTCCTTGGACTTTTCCAGCATTAAAACTACAATACAGTGTGTGTGAGACCACATATTGATCTATTTTTTGTCCCTATAATTTTTTTAAAAAAAATAATAAGGCAAAAAACACAGCTCACAATAATAATTGGGACATCGAAGTAGCATGTTTTGAATCTCATACAATTATATACAGTAATTGATAGTAGAAGTTGAATAAAGAGTTGATTAAGCCACCATTTTCGAGAATAATTTGCTTTTTTATTTGTTCGTGAAGTAGCTTTCAGCAAGATATATAATTGGACCACGAACAAGAGGAAAATAATTGGGCAAGAAATGGGGAAAGGGAAAAGAAGAAGAGAGAAAAAAATTGCTCAGGAAAAAGATAGAGCATGCGGGGACAAAGTGAAATCACTACAGTGCTGCAAGAAAAGGAGTGATCAAAAAGTCAGATAAAATATAAAAATAACCCTAAACCCTACAAATAAAATTGCATGCCTGTCTGCCTATTTCGGTCCCTTAAATTTATATTCTTCAATATAAATTTAAAAACTCAAGCTTGCAATCGTTGGCTTCACATGGTCAAGTTACATAGTCTCCAACTCCATGCATGAGTTTAAAGCAGCTCCACAAGCAGTACTACATGCCTTGCTTTGAAGTTCGAGCATTCTCATGCTCAGTATCCAAATTGGATGGTGATAGAGACTTGTCATCTGACTCTTTATGGGCAATTATATGTTCTTATAATGTCTTGTCATTATGTTTCATTTTTGAGGAGGAAAACAATTATGTGCATAAGATTATCTTGTAACTGATACATAGCCATATATATAGTGCTTCAAATTAAAAGAATTCACGGGCGTTGCTGTTTAATTAGACATCATGAAGCAGCCAACGGATGACAGCCACTCCACGAATAGTTTAGTGTATAGAATTGTAGGTGATGGTGGGCTTGTTCAGGGACCACTTCTACATTATTCTATCTTCTTTTTAACCAATAGCGTTGCTCGAATGATGAAGGCTTAATTATGGCTATCATCACTTCCACATTCACATAGTTCTTCTTCTTCTTCTTCTTGGTCTTCTTCTTCAATCTTTCAGGAATAGATACCAGTTTGTGCTTCAATTCTCTTCTTCATTTTCCTTTTCTCTAGTTATGTGTGTTTGACTGTATATATATGCAGATCTAGTTACTCCATGCATGTGCACCAAAAGTAGCTGAAGCTGCCAGCATGATCTCATGATATCCTTCTTAATTTTGAATTTGTTGATAGATAAAAATTTGTATATGTAACTAGGTCTAAATGTGAAGGAATCGACGAGATCATTATGGCAGTTTCATCTGCTAATGGGGAGCACAATCAAACCCTAGCTACATGATCCAGCTGCTTGCATTCATTTTTCTGTTTAAATTGGTGTTGCCACTGAAAGATGATCGATGAGATGAGGAAAACTAGAAGAGAATTCCAGATCAAGTTCTAGGTGAGTGACTGCTGTTCCTGATTCATCATCTCGGCTTCTTGGTGGTGAGTTCTCAATCTTAATTATGTTTCTTTAACAGCTCTGATTAATTTCCAGCTGAGTTATAATGATCCAACTTCCTTTATGTTTCTTTTCAATCATCAGTAAGATCTTTGCTGAAATCCAACTTAGCTCATGATTTCTTGCAAGAGAACTCCTCTCTGAAATCCTAGTAAGATTGATTGCATATCACAGAGATCACTTAATTAATTTTCCACATTCTTTTTTGGCCTATGCTAATCAATAGTGTGTGTATAGCCATCAATACTGCCAAGTTCTTGCATTAATATCAAAACCTGAAAAAGATTGCTTGAACACTACTCAATGGCTTTGGTGCCCAGCAATCTCACTGTCTACTTTTGTCTGCCCATTTGCAAATTCTTTAATAGTTCATCCTTAACGTATATGTAGAAGTTTATTTTGGCATTTTTTTAAAAAAAAAAACAAGAACAAAAGAAAAAGGAAGCATGTCATATTCCAATATCAGTTATCTTGTTTGGTAGCATTTGGCTTGGTTTAATGGATCCTTAGCTATGAACTAACCACCATGATCATTGAGAATTAATTAATCTAAGGAATATTAGATCTTGCATTTAATTGTTTGAGCTGTGAGCCTGAAATATTTGCAATCTTCTGATAGGATTCTTGCGAGAGTATCCGTTCAAATGCTCGATATCAACTCCTCTCCGAACCTTTATAATTTTATATATAAATATATAGAAGCATTCAACATGGTCATGATCATCCCTCTAGGAAAGTTTATTTTTTCTCTATATTTTTGTTTTTCTACTTCTTTGTTCTACATCACTAATCTCTTGTTTGTTTGTTTGTTTGTTATTTCCGAAAGGTTAGAGCGATCTATTGGCAAGCTTGTTTCGATAAGTAAAGAACAAAAGTATTTTGTTGTGAAGGATATATGTGACACAAAGCATTGAGAATTGACTCTACTAAACTTAGTTACTGCTCTAATTGCGAATTTGGAGGATCATAACAAGATTCTTGCTGATGGGTAAAACTTAGAAATGAAAGTTTAAGATTTTATTGTTGTTGAACTGTTCTTAAAAATATTGAAGTTGGAATTTGACCATCATATTATCGTAATGACACTGCATTTCTCTTCCTTTTCTCTGTTCTGCCGTGCATCATCAAAAATTACGAATTAACCCTCATAATTTTGTAAATAAATTATATTTTCAAGGTATTTTTGAATATTTTATTATTTAAAATTGACTTTGATAAATAAATTACTAATAAAGTTTATTTTGATCAAGAAAATTTAGTAAATACTCAAAATTTATTTTTTTATTTCAAAATATTTAAATAAGATATATTTATTTTTGTAGGTCTAAATATTTTTATATATTGTATATTTAATTATTTTGATCAATCCAAACTGTTCAATGGAATAATTTTTCTTTTTATCTTCCTCTTAAATTATTCTTATCCATATTTATTGAATATTGATGTCTTTTAATTGTATTGTCATACGAAATTGAACTTCAAATTTTTAGTCAAAAGTCTTGGGAAAGTAACTCACTTACTTCTAAACTAAATAATCATTAATTGAATAATTCAATTCACTATATTGATTTTTAAAGAAATAAATATAAATATAATTAAATTTTCAAGAATAATTTAGGTTTACTGATTTTGGATCCTTCATTTCATCAAATCAGAAGGAAAATAATGTTTTTTTTATCTATTTCTACAAGTAAAAAAACTATTTTTTCAAATTAAACTTCTCTTCCTTTTTTTATATAAAAAAATACTAAAATTATCAAAATTGCTGAGTTCGTCAGTTCCAATCACTAGCATTAAATCATTAGTTTTAAAATCATTAGATCACCCTTTTAAATATGAAAACATATGGTTCCATTCCATTGGAGCTGAAAATTGTTTGTTATCATTTTGCTTAGTCACTACTGATGTTAATTAGCTCTAATCTAGTTACTTTGATGACTTTAAAATTCAAGTAACAGGTATTTTGCTAAGCTAACCAAGTGAATCATGAATAAAATAATTAGAATAATAGAATAAGAAACACAAAAGCATTACATTCAGAGAACATTAATTTTAATATTATGAGTGTTCTTAATTATTAGATATAATAAATGTTATTATTCAGTTTAAGAAAACTGAAGACTTACTCATAGCACTAATTAATTATATTGCTGGTTGCCTGTCTTCATTCACCATATCTCGAATTTCCCGTTCACAAAATCGTAGTATGCTCCGAATAGCTTCAAGGAGCCCTTCTCCACTGCGTCCTTCACGAAGGGGTAGGTTTTCAGGTTCTCCAGGGAGATTTTCACAGCCGCCTACGAAAAAAAACAGTAATCCAATGGAGTTAATTTAACACAGGCTTCAAGAAGGATAGTAGAGAAGAAGAAGAAGAAGAAGAAGAAGACCTTTTCACATTCGGTGCACTGTTCAGGAAAAGAGGAGGACGAGAATTCTTCATTCACCTTCTCCTTCGCTGGTAAACATACCTTCACCCAGTCCTCAATGAACTCGCTGATGTATTAAATGGAAGTGCACAAGTGATCAGTGAGCAAAGCAAAATAATTCATCAGAATTGTCAAATATATATAAGATTCAGTACAAGGAGAAAAAGGAAGAATAGAATCCACCAGTTACAGGGAATTGAGCAGAGAACTAAATGAGCACTGTAATTAAGTTTCTTACGTTGTGGTATTCCCATCCTCTTTGATGGACATGAGCCCCTTGATCCCACCACAGCAGCTGTGGCCAATCACCACTATGTTCTCCACCTGGACAAAAGATGTTAATCTCTTTACATGTATAGTAATTATAATCCAAAGGCGATTTGGATCTTCCCAAATAAACACGTCCTTTTTGTAGATCAAAAAGAGGACGGAAACGACGCGTTGGATCACCTTGAGATGAAGAACAGCATATTCAATGGCGGCTCCAGAGCCACTATACCTTTTCTGCATCCACAGATCACAAATCGAAGTCTCCTTGACAAAAGGAAGCGAGAAGGAGAGGATATATAAGCATTAATTACCTGGTCATAAGGCGGAACCATGGCGGCGATGTTGCGGACGCTGAAGGCCTCGCCGGGCTGGAACCCGAGCACCACCGACGGGCACACGCGCGAATCAGAGCAAGCGAACACCATGTACTGCGATCAACAGCCAAACTCAAATACAAATCATCAGTCAACCTCAACATGAAGCCTCCTCGAAATATAATTTTAACATTGCGGCAAGAGTCACGGCGTTGGGATCACCTTGGGGCTTTGTCCCTGTGACAGTTGCGAGAACAACTCTGTGTTTTTCCTGTCAGAGAAAGATCGAATAATCGGTCATCGCGGGTTTCATATGAATTAATTAAATCAATTTGCAGACTGACTCGTAGACGTCGTTCTTGAAGTTTTCGAAGCCGGAGGTCAACCTCTCCATTTCCTGCACATCCACAGACAGAATCAAATCAGAAATCCAACGTACGTAGATCTCCTAATCTATATATGATCTAACGAGAAATCATGGTATCGAGTGGATTGAAGAGGAGTAGAGATTCCACGAACCTTGCTTTGGCTGGATCGAAGATTGCCGAGGGGAAGCGTTTCAGATCGTGGGGCTGGTGATGGTAACTAGGAGGGGAGTTATTTATAGTTGCCGTCCAGGGAGAGATCGTTTCCAGTGACTCGCAGGAACAAGATAAGTGCCCGATTCTAGGAGAAGATTTTAATGGCATAATTACTCCAAAAATAAATATTTAATTCCCATTTTTGTCTAGTAAAAAAAAAAAGCATGTAGCAATGAGCATTTATTATTATTTTTTAAAAAAAGAAAAATCCTAAAACCAACCACATTACCATTTAAAAAATAATAATTTTATCGATGAAAAGAGATGCACCCGGAATGACGACGAAGTCGTAATTAATTAGCAGCGTAAACTCAGTTTTCCAAGTGTCAAATCCTCCTGCGACAATGAACGGTTCAAGAGATCCAACACCAATAGTTCCTTAGATTTCTCAACGGTCCGAGTTCAAGATCAGCGGGTCAGCTGACTCGGCTAGATTTTGGGTGTTTGGACCAAAACCTTTGGTGGATATGAAGTTTCAAACCGGAATCCAAGCAGAACCCGTGGTCCATATTGTTATTTGGATAACATGCGTATAAAATTAAAGGACCAGATATCTCTCTCAATTCTGTCAGATACTTCAAATAATTAACTGATTTTTTACCCTTCAAATAATCTTCATGCCGTGTCAAGTATTCTTCTGCACTTAGTACATGATAAACAACAGCCAATGTCCATGTTTACTAAATTCTATGGTATTGAGAAGTTCATATGTCCTGTAAATTAAAAAGGTGACAGTCACAGAAATAGTTGAACAGATACTAATATTGAACATTGTATATCAATTTTAGGATCAAACTCATGAAATGAGATGCTTGTCTGAGTTCTTTTGCAGAACTCAAAGCCAAGCTCTAACAAAACGTAGTTTCGTCTGGAGATTCAACTTAGTCACAACAGGAATAACCTCATGCAAATAAGACTCAACTGATAGTGTTGTCACAATTCGCAAGTTGATTCGTGAATGTTTGATGGAATTTTGCAATGTAGAGTAGAAAAATGGAAAATGAAACTACTAAATACCATATCATCTCTTAAACAGAATAAGATTCAACACGAACTCACTCATTTCGGTGTTTCAGAGAATCCGAAAAGAAAAATAAATAAATAGAAGAGGATATTAAGTTTCATGATTGGTAAATTAGTAAAAACAAAACTTAATAATTTATATTATCGATTGTCGTAGCTGCAAATGTGGTATTGATTGAAACTTAATGCTGCTTCTATGGGGCTTTTAATCGAACACTTGGAGTACTCGCACATCAATTTTTTTTCTAGCTAATTGTATTGGAAAAGGCTGGGCCTGTCTCGGACCGGAAACTGAGCCGAAGGCGCGATGTTGAACTGCCACGGTAGGTACGGTGCCTCCCCAGTGTTCGCCACGTCATCGTACAAGGTCAGTGATGAGCTGTTCTTGATGGCGGACGAAGCATAGCAGCTCCACGGTGACTGGTGCTGCCGGTGGTGGTACCCATACTCACCGACCGCCGCCGCCGACGAGGGCGGCGCCGTGGACGCTGCCGCCCGGCGCTCTTCCTTCTTGAAGCGAATGCCGCAGGCGTTGCACAATGACTGCATGGAACCAAATTAGTTGGGCATTAGGAAGAGGCAATGAATACAGTGGCATTGGCAAAGTTAATGTGAGTTTGCGATCAATTACTTTAGGTCCGCGCGGTCCATTTCTCCACAGTGGCGTGGAGGTGGTGTCGCAGTTGGCGCACCGCCGAGCGAGGAGCAGCGGGTCGCCGCCCAGAGTCGATGTTCCACCATTCGACGACGCATTCGAGCCCATGGAGGAGTTCTTGGACTGAGATAGGATATCCCACATGCACGAAGACGGCCGTTGGATCTTGGCGGAGGACGGCACCGATGCCTTGTGCTCTGTTTGACGAGTGGAAGGGGTCCCCAGCGACAAGGTGCAGTCCACCGACGAAGGCGAAGAGCAACCGGAATACACGTTCGCATCGCAGCCTTCGTCCATGAACTGCTTCGTCGTTGTCACTGGATAAAGAAACGAGAAGGCGGCACCGCCGCTGCTACCGCCATTGGCGAACCCGCAAGAGCAGGGGTACGCGCTGCTCTGGTGGTCGCACTGGCGCAGCATGGCTAGGCACAAAGAAATAGAGCAACAATAAATCTGAAACAAGGGTAAGGGGAGAATAATAATGAAGGAGCAGAGTGGGGGGGACTCTTTTAACAACGGAACAGAGCACGTAGTACTGCGCCTGTGGCTGTGAGGAAGACTAGCGTCCAGATGGGAAAAGTGAAGACCAAAATCTGAGAACTACAAAGTGCAATATACAGAGCTAGTGCGTCCTTTAAAGAGGAAGAAGGTTTTCTATAATGCAACCTACCGATGAGGCTTTGGGGCATAAATTAAACAAATGTACGTAATAACGTGCGGTTAACTCGGGAAGTGGGAGATCGGGGTCTGTCGATTCTCAAGCACAGTGAGAATGTTAAACAAATGAATGGGATGAAGCATACTTATGTTTGATAATGGATACTAAAATGCATGTTTTGCATGGGGGCTAGAGAAGGGCAGCAGGAGCAGCAGTATGATGGCGTCGTTTTGTGGTGCAGATGGAGAAGGGATCCTCCTCCGGGATGGGTGCAGCGCCAGTGTTGGCGCTTCAATTCGCTTCACCTCCTCCACGTCACTCTTCAGTGAGAGGGGTGGATGCCCCCCTCCTCGGGTTCGCAGATACGGAGAACGAGAGAGAGAGAGAGAGAGAGAGAGATGCAAGTTGGCGGTCTGCGTTGTTGCCTTCTGCTCTGCGCCTGTGCTGCTTCTTATAATACGAGCACTGCCAGAACAACGACGTATGCGTTGGGTTGGCGGTACGCGAGAACAAGGCGATGTCTGATGACACGGCGGTGGTGTCACAGTCTTAAGAGGAAGAGGCGCAGCAAACCATGGCGATGCCGGTCAGAGGAGACAGATCGGGTTGGTCATTGGGCGGTCAAAAGAGGCCACGTGATTCAAGGAACAGTCTTCCATGCATGTCATCTACGCAACGATCTCGCACTTCTCCCAATCACGAGGCTGATCATAATCCAACAACATAAAACAACACTAAGCACGTGATCCTTCCAGCCTCCTCACGTGACGTTTTACGTCGGAAACGGGCATAGTAAGAAAGAAAAAGAAAAAGAGCGAAAATAAAAAGAAGAGATTTTCAAATAGCTGCGTCTTTTGACAAACTACCAATCATTCTAACGTTCTACCTGGTGCGAGAGAGTGAGTCCCTCTCTCTCCCACTCTTTCCATCTTCCTCAAGTCAAAGGTCGAAAGCAGAAAGTTAAAGGAGGTGGAGCCCAACGGTACTAGCTGATGTGGCTTGGGGGGCCAAGGGGTGGAACAGTTGATGATCCATATCAGGAGATCGTCGTCAAAAGTTTGCTCCGACAGAAGCAGACACGTCTGGAGATTGGAGATACATGAAGGCATCTTTTGGAAAGCGGAGACAGGGAGAGAGACGATCGCTGCGGCATCATCTGACTACCAAATCCAATCGGCGCGAACTACGAGCGCGGCGGCGGCCCCGAGAAAGAGAGCTTGGAAGCGAGCAAAAGAGAACGACCGACGTCGCCGATTCGAGCACATCATCCCCGTCGCGCTTTCCGATCGCGCTGTCGCGCCTCGAGGGCGGAGTTTCTCTCGCTTTCTTGACCACTACTGCTGGCGCCCGCTCGCGCTGTGGCCGTCGGCACACGCGGCGCCTGCAGGAGGGCGATGGAGCCCCACCACGTGTATGATTCTGTCGTCAGACGGTGTTGGCTGTGATGCCGTAGATGGTTCGGGACGGGTGGGCGCCAACTGGCGACGCTTCTTTTGGATGGAATAGTAGTTGCAGTAGATTTTTCTGGCGATGGTGTGATGCGACGGGTCTTGTGAGGTGAGTGGTGGTCCCGAGCGTAACGTAGCGCCACCGCTTTCCGCGTGGTGGTGGTGGTGGCAGCAGCAGCATCGGAGACCGTCGCCGGCTTTTGACGCTGGCCGAGCCGGACCGGGATTGACCGACACCTCGGACCGCGGGGATCTTGGAGCTCGCTTCCACTGGAGGCAAGCCAGGAGGTGGTGGGTCCTAAGTGGCCGAACAGTTTGCGTCCCTCCGGATAAGTTACCTACGATTGTATCTTCCTACGTGTCGGACCGGTTGATTTCTAATAAAACGCGATGGAAAAATCGGCCCGGCCCAGACCATCTTCTTCGTCCCGTTAGACCTGGTCGGTGCTGTTGCCTTATCCGATATCGTGTGGTCTTCATCGGCTCCATCTTTCATCCTTTATGTATTCGAGATCCAACGGCAAGCCTCGGCTCCGTGGACTTCTCCGATGGCTGACATTCCGGGAAGGTTGCTCGGCGACGCAGAGAGAAGGATCTCTAAGATCGCCCATCACCTATCGTCCCTCCCGTCCCCTTCACCCCCGGCTTCGATTGTCCGGCGAGCGACCGCTTCGACCGGCGACAGCTACCATCGGGTCCATGGAGAAGTGTCGATGCGAGTAGCGACGTGGAGTCCGGCCCGCGACGAGTCCAGGAAGGAGTACACAGACATTGTGTACGAGAAAGCCGTAGGCGAAGCAATTGCAAAGGTAACATCGTTTCCAATTTAATTTTGCAATTTGTAACTGGTTAAATTAGGATATGTGATTGAAACTCCGTCTTGTCTGTGTTAACGTTAAATCTAAGCTAAGCCCTTACTAAATCCAACATGGAGAACTATTCTGATCAACTTATGGTTTGCGATCATGGAAAAATAACTGTTCTTGAGTAAAATGTTGTATATATCGCAATAAGCTAATGGTTGGTGCAATGCAGAATTCTGTTTCATGTTTAATTTTTTCTCGTTCTTATGGTTCTCGATTACAACTCTTGAGAAACGCTTACACCTCGAGCAATTAGAATCAGCGACTAAAGGTTGAGCTTCCTGAGCTTATCTCTAAAATTATAATCATTTTTTTAAAATGCCTAATTTATCTATAAAAAGCTTTTGACAACTCTTAGCAATCAAGGAACATATAGAATTTTTAAACTTCAAATCTTTGAAGGAAATTTCTTAATTATCCCTAATTTTTGAACTGCATTACAAACTCTCTTCAAATTAATAAAATCTGATGTTATTCCTGTAGGAAGATAATCATGGCTTGTCGATTAATCAGAACTGTAATGATCATACATACAATTCAAAGTTGAAAATTTCTTTTTTTCTGAAAAAAGGATTTACATTCTTTTTTAATCTCTTGCTTGCTGTGAATTATTGTGTTTGGACTTGTGGATATGAGCATTCGTTTATTTCAATCAACATAATAGTGCAATTTCAAGCATTCCTTTTACTGCTACAGATCACAATCAATCGTCCAGAAAGAAGGAATGCTTTTAGGCCAAATACTATTAAAGAGCTTATTCGTGCATTTAATGATGCTAGGGATGACAATTCTATTGGTGTGATCATTCTTACTGGAAAGGTACACAATATATGTGAAATAAAAGCCATTTTATTTGATTATTTGCATCCATAACATGACTCAACTATTGAAATGAAACTTGGCATTTATGATGTATACACGGTGGCAGATCGATAAAATATTGGGAAAGAGGAAACCTCCAAAAAATTACCCATTGGCTGTGGATTGTGGAGAGATACATCTCCATATTTTCCTTTATTCACATTTTTCTTTTGCTTTTTCACTTTTTATAGGGAACAAAAGCTTTCTGTAGTGGTGGTGATCAGGCATTAAGAGGTCCTGATGGGTATGCTGATTTTGAAAATTTTGGCCGTCTTAATGTGTTGGATCTCCAGGTGAATGTTTTTCTTTATTTATTGGATTAGCTGTAAACCTTGATCCTAACCAACATTTAGATGCTGTGGTTCTTCCAAACATATTTAATGTGCCTGTAAATAGGACAATTATAAGTTAGAACTGTAAGTATAAGAGAAACAAAAAGCATGTTGAGATTGTTTGGAATCTAATGCTTCATAAAATCTAAATGCTTTTCTCTCAAGATTACATCCACCATGAGTTTGTTTTCAAATGCAAATCTT
>JBBUKS010474085.1:0-17577 GCA_038050645.1 Hedychium gardnerianum
TAGCACTGGTGATGTTTAGATAGGGTTTGGGTAACATGGGTCTTGTTGGTTAGCACGACCCCCCCCCCCCCCCCCCCCATGTCGGGTATTGTGTGGAGCAAATCTCCCGGCATGGTCTGTGTCGGCTGACATGACCCCTTGTGTCGGGCTCTTTGGGTTTTCTTGGATTTTTGCAAATCTCTACCACGGTTCATGTCGGCTGACACAAGCCCTCATGTTAGACTCTACATTCTCCAGAATATTTGTCAATTTTGACCAAAGCTCATGCTAGCTGGCACAAGCCCCGCGTGTTAGATTCTAAAACTCCTAGTAGTGATTTGTAATTTCCCAATAGCCTGCAAAACGAAATGACTTGATCAAAAACACATCAAAACTAAAGATTTAATGAAAGAAAACTTCAAATAATCTATGAAATGCTTGGGTTGCCTCCCAATAAGCGCTTGTTTAAGCTCTTTAGCTCGACCTCCTTATTATTTTCTAAATCTAGCTCATGCCGAAGTGAGATATTTTCGAACCCTCTTAATAAGGGTTCTTGGCCTTTCATCTATCTTAAACCTTGCTCATGGGGAGCAAGGTACTTGCTTGCTCTAGGACTCAGGCCTTCATTAAATATGCTCATCTTTAATTGATTGTCACAAGATCGTTCATGTGATTGTTGTGGAGAGTTTGTCCTACCACAAACATTCTCGGGAAAAGATTGATTAGTTATTTCAAATATATCAAATGAAATTTTACCCTCACCAGTCACTAAAGGTAGTAAATCATCGAACATGGTTTCATATGTGGATAAGAAAGGCTCTAGCTTAGGTGGTGGTGCCACTAAAAGAGGTGATTCTTTGGGCTTTTCCTCCACTGCACAAGTCCCTACACTTTCAACATTAACAAATTCAATTCCTGCTACATCCATGGTTTTAAGTGGTTATGCGATCAGAGGAAATGATTCTTGGGGCATTGCTTCTGTAATACAAGCCCCTACACATTCATCCACAACATCATCTATAATGAAATCACATATAGGAGCAATAGCCAACATATTAATATCATCGTCCATATCATGCATGACAACTACTTCACCAAAAGTTCCACATGCACTATCATTCGCAAAATTATTGGCATCTATATCTGCCCGATCTATAATCTCATCAGCAATCAAGCATGCATCATCAACAATATCATTAGGAATCGCCTTAGAGGAAAATTGACTAAATTCTTATGCAAAAGTTGCTGATTTCTAGTATAAGTTGCTGATTTCTAGTATAAGTTGCCAAAATTGTTGTTGTTCCATTTCTAGTATAAGTTGCTGATTTTTTTTCTATTCCCCTCTGTAATAGTTTTTCTAGACTCTGATATGCAGGAAAAGATTGCTCGATATGTTGCTTGCTATGATACCCAAAAAGATGATGATCCATCAAATTCGGGCTGCAATACTAAGGATGGTTGGGAATATATTACTTTATTTTTCCATACTCAAATCCCAAATGGAGCCAACCATAATCAGATGTATTTGAAAATGTTTCGTACATAACTTGTTGTTGAGGTTGGAAGTACCCATACTACTCTGGAATTTATTTGGGTTGGTGATACTGTGTTTGATAATTCCCCCAATCATGACTATAGGTGCTAGGAGTTGGACCATATGTGACTTGTTATCTAGGTTGTGAATACTGGGGTTCCGTTGGCACATAATTGAATTGTCGAATAAGGTGGCATAAACAAGATGGATGAGATGAGCTGGCACAAACACTACAAGCGTACTCCTCTTGCTCAGTACTAAAATTAAAGCTTCCAGATTGACGAGAGTACGGATCCATGATGCTTAGAAATAAATTTCTTGGTTTCTCCTGAAAAAGAAGGAATTGTTATGAAAAGAAAAATAATACAAAAATCTAAAAAAGGAAGAAGTCTAATCCAATCAATTTGAAATTCAATAATATCGACCAAAATCAATCCCTGGCAATGACGCTAAAAACTTAATGTGTGCCAATCTGCAAGTGCATCGAGTGTCGTCAAGTAATAAAAGATCAAATCCATAGGGAATGGTGGTTAAGTACTAATATACTAAGAAAATGCAATTGTCTATATTAATCATGGGTTTGGTTTGTTCAAGAACAAAAGATCAATGAAAGAAAACATAGAATTAAGCGAGGAGAGAGTGAGAATTGAGCTAGAGTAGGGAAAGGAGGGAAAGAAGAGTGGTCCGAGGGAATTTGATGGGAAAAGCGGTTCTAGGACTTTAGTTTCACCTAAATGATTGTAAACACTTAATCTATGTCTGGTTTCCTATCCTCAATGGTGATTTATATAGGTAGACTATCCTATGTATCTGATGTGAACTTTTAGAACTACATCGATATTTTTGTTCCAATTAATCATCTACTCTCAAAGCAATAGAGCTGAGGGGTTGTTTTCCTAAGGAGATCTCTTTCATATGATCCCATAACCCCCGAGATGCCTTCTTTTACTAAAAAGCGATGAATTTGAACCAATCGATTATGATCTAAGATAATATATTACTCCTTGTCGCATATCGATCTACTTTCGTAGGCAACTCTCCATATCTCAAGGTTCTACGCGTCGGAGGATTAGGTTCTCCTTTCAGTTCATCCCCAAATCCTTATGGGATATGAATCTTGTGTTTTGGGGATCAAGATTGTGTTCAATCAGCAGATCTTGACCACAAACACATATATAATTAAACAAGAATAATTCAAACTCTATAAACAAGTAGTGTCTACATAATCAAATGGGCTACTCACTATTCCTAGAATCAACAGTCTACTCCATAAAATCAGAGTTACAACTAGAAAACATCATGAATACAAGTTGCAATCAGGACAAATTCAGAAAAGAGGAAGGAAAGCTTAGTCTTGATGTTAAGGATCGTCTTCGGTTGCTCTCTGATATGAAATCTGGGCGTAGGAGAGTCGAAACCCCCCTATGACGGCTCTCTAGAACTCTCTTGGGGCCATTGGACGGTACCTAATCGAGATCTCCTTCTTTAGATCTGAGATTTAACTTTTATAGGAGGATCTCCAAGCCCGACATGGGTTGTGCTCACCAGCATGACCCCCCCATGTCGGGTGCTGTTGCTAACGGTGGGTGGCGACATGGGCCCCAGTGGTGTTCGCTAAAGATGCTAGAAAATTGAGCATGACCCATGTTGGCTGGCATGACCTTTTCGTGGTGCTACTAAAAGTGCTAGAAAATCAAGCATGACCCATGTTGGCTGGCACGGGCTGCCCATGTTGAATGTTGTAATCTCTTGGGGATTGGGCACAACACGGGCCCCCGTGTTGACTGCTGAGATGGCTGAGGATTTGGGCACAACCCATGTTAAACACTAGAGAGGCTTGGAAATGGGGCATTGACCGTATCGGTTGGCACGACCCCCCCCCCCCTCGTGTTGAGCACTGTAGCTTTAGAAACTTGGCCATGATCTCAGCAATTTGGCCATGGACCGTGGTAGCTATTCTTCCTTTAGAAAGTTATCTTCGAATCTTATTTTGACACCTTTTTGCACCCTATCAAAGAAAATAAATAAGTGCAGCTCTCCGAACTAGAAAAGTATCAAAATGAAGTATAAATAAGTGAAAACATGGAATATACGATCAATACATGGGATAAAATGTATACTAAATTATGATAAAAACCCTATATGAAATACACACATCACTGCACATTTTATGAAACATGTCCCAATGCATGCATCCATCGGGCTCCCCAACACGGGCGTCATTAGTGACGTAAATCATATAGAAAAATATTTTATCTGTCTTTAACTATTAGGTTACAAAGACTTTATGCATCAAAGGCCACTATTGAACACATAACTTGGCATGCAAATCATGAAACAGAAGAGGGGCTAATGTGTCATACATCAAATGCAAAGGCGAGGAAATTTTTTGATATAACATATCCTTAATTTGCAAATGGTACTCGAAACATTAGGTTAGGTCGCTATGCTGATGTATTTTCACTATTTGGAAAATCAGGAAGAAATTATTCTTGTTGGCCAATTATCTAAAATTTGTATAATATTCCACCTGGGATGTGCATGAAAACACTATATATTTTTAACATTGGTTCTGCCTTGCCCAAAAAATCCAAAGAAGTTATAGATGTTTACAAGCAACCATTGATTGCGGAGCTAAATGAAAGTTTTTCAACATATGATGTTCATACTAATTAGATGTTTGTAATGAAGGTTGCTTTTCTTTAGACCATAAATGGCTTTCTGGCTTATTGTATATTATTGGGATGGAGTACTGCTGGGAGCTTAGGATGTTCAATATTTATGGAGAGATCAAAGTCAATAAGATTGAAATATGGGAAGAAGTTGAGTGATTTTGATTGTCATAAATAATTTTTACCACTAAATCATAAATTTAAAGGGAATAAAGAAAAATTCACTAAAAATATAATTGAAAGAACACCTCCATCATTGAGATTAACAAGTGAACAAATTTGATACAAAGTGCTTAACTTTCCATCTGTTATTGAAGAACCACATGGTACAACATATTACTATGAAAGTACACATAAATGGACTAAACAAAGCAAATTTTGGGATTTACCATATTGGAAGAGTCATTTGATTCATCATAATCTTGATATAATGCATATTGAGAAGAATATTTTTAATAATCTGATAAATACAGTGATGGATATCGTCGAAAAAATAAAAGACAATTTGAATGCATGAAAAGTTATGTGACTCTTTTGTAAATGATCCACTCTTTTTGTCGATGAAAGTAGTAGGGGACCAAAGCCAAAGACAGTTTATACATTGAATAAGGATCAGCGATGTATTATTTGCGATTGGTTGAAATCATTGAGATTTCCTAATAATTATGTCTCTAATCTTGGGAGATGTATCAATTTGAAGGAATGCAAATTGATTAGTTTGAAAAGTCATGACTGTCATATATTCATGAAAAGACTAATTCCTATTACTTTTAAGGAACTTGTACCAAATTTTTTATGGGGTGCCATTACGGAGTTAAGCATTTTCCTTCATGATATTTGTCTAATAGTTTTGAGACATTTCAATCATTATGTGTAATTTAAAAAGGATATTTCCACCCTCATTTTTTGATTCCATGGAACATCTTTTGATTCACTTGCCATATGAGGCCGAAGTTGGAGGTTCTGTCCATTTTCGATGGATGTATCCATTTGAAAGGTAAAAATTTTATCTTCTATACTTCATTATTAATGCATATATATTGACTAATTTTATTATATATTAATATTTAATACAAGTTGTTTTATTACAATCCGATTCTTATATTATTTGAAGAAAAAAAAATTTGAAGCAAATGATGTAAGCACTCCGGGGCAACCTTCACGGATTTTTCCCTGGTAATTTGGTTAGAAATCCCTACAATATTGTAAACATGGAGGTAAGGAGATGAACAATCCATAGAATCATTAACTAGCATCATAATGAAACCAAAGTCCAAGGATCATCTTCCCAAACCAACTTCTCTCTCAACAACCAACCTCTCCCATCTTGGACCTCTCAACCTCTCTCTCTCTCGCTCTTGTTCTAAGGCTTTCGCAACCATTTTTCAATAGTCTACATAACTTGCTTTGTGGACTCATTAGTTCTTAATCCACAATTCTCGAGGATCAATATTTTATTACTTAACAACTTTACTATGCACTTGCAGTAGAGACAACAAGTTTTTGGCGTCGTTGCCGGAGACTATTTTGATTGACATTAGTGATAAGCAATTTAATTAATCTAGACATTTTTCTTTTTGTTAATAAATTTTTGCATTTACTTGTTTTGTGAATAGCTTTGCAATTTATTTGCTTTCATTAATTTTGCATTTATCTTTTCTCCAAATAATTCTGTCTTGAACTTAACTTGAAAGCACTTGAATTTGTCTTTTTTGTTTGTGAAGGACTAATTTTTCAAGAGATCTTTTGTCTATTGATCCTGAGATTGACAGAACATTTAAAAGAAGAAGAAATCTAAAAAATATAGTTAGAAGAAGAATAAATTCAATCCAATATGATAAATAAACCTCTGAAAGACTATGCAACACCTTATGTGAGGGGCCTAAAGTCTAGCATCACCAAACCTTCTATTGAGGCCAATAATTTTGAGATCAAACTCATTGTTATATCATTGGTACAACAAAACCAATACAAGGGAGGACCAACTGAAGACCCCAATCAACACTTGGAAATCTTGTATGAAATATGTGGTACCATGAAGATTAATGGAGTTTCAGTGGAGGTAATCAGATTGATGCTATTTGGATTTTCATTGAGGGATCGAGCAAAAGCATGGTTCAACTCCTTTTTTGCCAACAGTATAACAACTTGGGAATAGTGTGAACAAATGTTCTTGGAGAAATTCTATCCTCCAAGCAAAAATACACATATGAGGAATCTTATTACAAGCTTTATGCAAAAAGATGGAGAATCCTTTTATGAAGCTTGGGATAGATTCAAAGGTCTTCTTCGATAATGCCCACATCATGGATTGGAGAAATGACTTATTATCCACACTTTCTACAATGGAATCAATTATCAAACGAAGGTTTCCTTGGATTCCGCAACTAGCGGTGTTCTAATGAACAAGGGCTTTCATGAAGCTAAAGAAATAATTAAAAGTGTGGCCTTAAACCATCATCAATAGGCATCGGAGAGAAGCAACCCAATCAAAATTCCCAGAAGACATGATGTGAATACTTTCGACTTAATCTCTACAAAGATGGATGCCCTCAACAAAAGATTTGATTTAATGAATGTTAATCCAATTAATGCGGTGATTTCAAGTTGTGAGATATGTGGTGATACTGAGCATGCAAAGGAAGCTTGCCAACTAAAAGCAATTACTACACAATTGGCTCAAATTGAACATGTTGATGCAATTGGTAACTTCAACCAAAGAACCAACAATCCATATTCGGGAACCTATAACCCCGGATGGAGAAATCACCCAAACTTTTCCTACCACAATAATCAAGAACAAATGGGGCAACCATCCAATTTCCCAAAAAATTCACAACCCTCAAGGATAGAGAAAATTCTTGAGGAAATGCAAGCTACTCAAATAAAAATGAAGAATGATCTCAAGCAACTTAACAAAAGAATGGACAATGTAGAGAAATATATTAAGATGTTTAACAATCAAATTACACAAGTGGCTAGCTCCTCCTTAATACCATAAGGGACATTTATGGGAAAGCCCAAATAAAACCCTATTGAGCATTGTAATATTATTGAGCTAAGAAACGGACAGACCTTGACAGAACCCCAAGTGACTGCTATAAAGAAAGGGATCGAAAGTACGCCGATTGGAGAGTTAACTCCTTCCTCCTCACATAATGAACATATCCAAGAGGAAGTTGAGAACGATGAACCAATTGAGAGAACCCCTATGAGTAGATATGTTACATCGATTCCCTTCCCTCAACAAATTTCCCAAGCAAAGAAAGATGAAGAGTTTAACAAGTTTCTAGAAAAGGTCAAGGAATTATGTATTAAGATTCCCCTCATCGATGTCTTACAACAAATGCCAAAATTTTCTAAGTTCATGAGGGAAATCATTTCCAACTGATGCAAGAAATATGGGTATGAGACTGTGGCCTTAATTGAAGAGTGTAGTGTTATGCTTTTGAATGCACTACTACAAAAGAACAAAGATCCAGGGAGTTTTTCTATCCCTTGCAAAATAGGTACAACTTTGATTGATAAATCCTTTTTTGATCTAGGATCTAGTGTTAGTCTCATCCCATTTTCTGTGTGCAAGAGACTTGGACTCAATAATCTCAAGTTGACTACCATGACACTGCAATTAGTAAACCATTCTTATAGATACCTTATGAGTATAATTGAGGATGTGCTGGTGGAAGTAGGAAGCTTCATAGTCCCTCTTGATTTTGTGGTACTAGATATGAAAGAGGATCCAAAAATCTCCATTATTTTGGGAAGGTCATTCCTTGCTACGGCCGTAGCATAAATAGATGTTAAAAATCATAAGCTCACATTGGTAGTAGGCAAGGAAAAAGTTGAATTTGATTTATCTAAGGCCTTTGATCCATTTTTTGTTGTTAAAAAATTGTGCTACAGATTGGAAAATTTCCATCCATAAGAGAAGGAAGAACATCATCCCAATGATAGACCACCGGATGAAGCACCAAGTTCGGTGAGAGAAGAAAAGAGGCCCAAGAGCAAAATTGACAAATATATTGTCCTGGCAACAGCCTAGATGAGGGATGGGCTTGAAACACCAACTTACCATAATGGAGGGGGGTGCAACCCCTTCAAGGAAAAGGCTCCAAGTTGAGCTGTGATAGGGGTCGAGCTTTTGAGCTTAAATAAGCTCTTCTTGGGAGGCAAACCAAGGGTTCATTTTTCTATTTTTGCTTTGTGTTTTCAGTTACTACATTTTGAACTTTAATTTGGTCTTGTTTTTGTTTTATTTTTCAGACTATAATCCTCCACAAGCTGGCCATGGGACTTGACATGGGTGTGGAGGAAATTTTGAAAGGAAAGTTGAAGACTAGCTATGCCCAAAAGGCATGGTCGTCCCTCATCACTACATGAGCCAGAACCAACAAAAGCAGGGTCATGTGGTTTCACACGGCCATGTTTCAAGGAGGATTTCTACAAGATCAAACCAAGGCAAGGTTGTGTTATTTAACACAGTCGTTCCTTATCCAGTTGAGCCACCAGATCAAGTCATGGCTTGGTCGTGTCTATTGACACGGTCATTCCAACAGAGGCTACTCCTTTAAAAGATTTCTGTCGCTCGTGACTCCAAATTCCATAATGGACAACGGTGTGCTTGTGTCTTTTGACATAGTTGTGCTGATCATGAAGGACAACAAGAGAGAAGCCGAGACACGGTCGTGTTTTTCACACATGATAGTAAAAAACAACTTGGTCGTGTTAATGGACACGGTCGTGTGAGGGATCCCATAGAAACTTGTAGCAACCATGCCGAGGCCGGGCCTTTTGGCATGACCGTGTGGTGGTTTATTTAGGGTATTAAAACCCTATGGCACGACATATGCCATTCATTTACATGACTGTGCCTCCCTCTTTCAGCCCCTTCTTCTTTTCTTCTTCACTTCTCTACATCTCTTCTCCAAAATAAGATCTAGCTCCTTCCTTCCTCATTGCTTCTCCACTTTATCCAAAGAAGCCTTCTCCTTTCTTCAAAAGGCCTCTCCCAAAGAAATCCCCTCTTCAAGATCTCAAGATTCCCCATCACTTCTCTTCCCCTTTCTTGCCTAGATCTTTAGATCCCAAGATTTCATGATCACTCCTCTCTTTCTTCTCCTTCTCAACAACCAACAATTCACCCTACCCCTCTTTGACTTGTGAATTTAGCATATATGATGTCAAAATGGCTTCGCATGAGTGGTGAATCTAGCGGTGGCTCAGGCGGTAAAGATGATAAAGACGAAGGAAAAGCCACTGATAAAGGGAAGTCACTGACCAAAGAAAATGTCGAGCATGCGACAAAGGTAACGAGAATTCTTTTGGAATCATTTTTCGTAGTGATGAGCAAAAAGCTAGATTTGATGTGCTTATTACTCAAAAATTAGTTTGCACTCGTTATCTTGACAATCACACTATGAATGTCTTAGGAATTAGGGATAATATGGATTGGATGATTAACAACATAGGTTAGATAGATTTGATCAGTCTTCGTTACCCAACCTACCTAGAATCATCTTAGAATTCTTAAGCTCCATAGAGGCCTATTTTTCTTCTGATAGTGATAATGATGGGAAGATTAGTTTTCGTCTAATGAATCACGATAATGAATGATCTCTTTTTTATTTTAATAATTATTTTGGTATGCCCATTGAATTGTCTCGTAGGTTTCATTATTCTTTTAATAGCAATACATTTTGGAAAGAAATTACATATGTGGGTGAACCCTATGACCCTTTTTTTTCCAAGGCCCCATCTCTTCAAAACCCAACATTCCATTACCTCCACCGTGTAATGAGCAAAACTATTTTTGGTTGGGGTGATAGCGATGGAGTGGTGCGAAAGCTAGAGCTTTATTGATTTGGGCAATGTTGAATGAGGTTGGTTTTGATTCAAGGTTCTATTTTATTAATAACCTAGAGAGATCGGGCAAGGCATCTTCTGGTACTATTGTGTTTGGTGGGTTAATTACTCACATAGCCGTTAACTCAGGGTGTGAACTTTTTAGATTGGAAATTATAAAAGGTAACTCTAAAATTGATCTCGACTCTTGTTTAGCTATGAAAATGTTTGTTGTGAGGAGAAAGAGTATGATTTTATTAGATAACATGGATTCCCCCTTTTGTTACCTAACCCCAAGCATACTACGATTTGAAATCCCGCCAATTGGATCATTAGGGACCCTGCACTTGAATATGCCCCCACTACTGTGGATCAACCAAGGCCCTCTTTCTTTAGACATGAGCCGGCTAGACACTCTTTTGCTTATGGAGACACGACTCATTCTAGATTTGATTTTTTTGATTTCCATACTTCTTTGGACACCCTTCATGAGGAGCATACTACCCACCAACAACGGTTGGAGGGACATGTTGCTATAACTCAAGGGTAGTTCCTAGAAGTACAGGAGCATTTCAAAAGGATAGAGGAGTTCCAGGATCATATTTCTAATTTTGTTGATCATCAGTACCGGGAGTATGCAAGGGAGGAGGAATTTAGGCATTCTTTAGATGTGACGAGATGACAGGTTGCCACTCTTTATCAGTACCATGAGCATCTTGACAACCTATGCTGAGTACCTAGATTTCCTCTTGACCCTCAACCACCATATTGACTTTCGTTTCATTGGGATAATGAAAAGTCTAAGTCTGGGGTTTGTACATATGTGCATATTTTTGTTCTTGCATTTGTTTCACTTGCATTTGTTTCAGTTTGATTTGCTTTTGCATGTTTGAGTTAGTTTATTTTTAGTTTGTTATGTTTCATCTGTGGTATGTCAGTTACATTATCATCATATTATAGTATGACTTGCTCTCCTTGCAAAAATACTAGCACACTTATTCTAGATTTTTATGTTGTGTGATTTATATGCTAGTATGCTTAGTGATCTACTTTTTCCTATCCTTAGTAGCATGAAATGAACATTTTTTTATTTGAAAAGTTTGAGGATTTGCTGCTTGATTTTGATAGTAGACACATATGAAAATAGTCATGATTCATAGAACTGGACTAGTACTTGTGTTTCTAAGATGATTTCTCAACTATATTTTGGTTACTGAAAAAACTCGGATTATGCCAACCCATTTGGAAAAATCAAAATCCCTTTACTTATTCTAGTATTA
Organism: Hedychium gardnerianum; assembly: GCA_038050645.1. Classification (NCBI taxonomy): domain Eukaryota; kingdom Viridiplantae; phylum Streptophyta; class Magnoliopsida; order Zingiberales; family Zingiberaceae; genus Hedychium; species Hedychium gardnerianum. The sequence goes on from JBBUKS010474085.1 coordinate 11,307, forward strand.
CATAATGCTACATCTTGTAAGAAGAAAAAAAAATGATTGAATAAGAAAATAAAAATAATTATCATGAGTAGAAACTAACAAGTTACTCCTTTGAGACCGAGTTAGGTTACTGGGAAAATAACTGTTATGTTTCTCTTTCGAGCTATCCTTTGAGACCTTGTGCAGTTTGAGAAAGATAAACTATGCGTGTGGCAGGTAAGTGTCTATCGCCAGAGATACAAGGAACATGGTTAGATAACGACTTGACTAGGCTTAGAGTTGACACTTGAAATATTAAGCCACTTATTACACCGAGCACGGAGAACTTTTACATAGGTCATTTTAAAATAATTCTTCTATCATGCTCATTAATGAAACTATATGATAGTATTAATATGACTCACTAGGAATTATGATACGCCTTATTGCCACATGAATCTATATTGCAGATTTTTTCTTGAGGACAAACAAAGGTTTAAGTCTGGGGGTGTGATGTGCGTAGATTATATATATTTTTACACATTATTTGTTGCACATCTATTTGTATTTCACTGAATATGATCTACATTATCACACTTCATCTTATATTATTATCATGTTTTTACTCCTTTAGCTCAGAGATATGCTCTCTTTGTATTTTGATTGACAGGACACCATTTGGAGCTAAAATGGAGCGAATTGGACATTGAAGCAAGATTGGGGAGCAAAACCAGCAAGTATGGACATACCTCTTCAAGGCACATCCATGTCATTCCAAGCCAGCAAGTCCGTGTCTCATTGGCACGACCGTGCTTCATGAGCCGACTCCCACAGGCAAGTTGTACCAAAGGGCACGGTCGTGCCTCCTGAAGTTTCTTCTAGTAGATTTCCAGATCCATTCACAAGTAGGTCGTGCCAAAAGGCACGACAATGCCTCCTAAAGAGCGTCATCAACAGATAGACCAGAAGCTCCCACGTCTAGGACATGCCAAAAGGCACGACTGTGCCTCTTCAGAAGACCCATCCACAAGAAATCCAGAGACTTCCATGATTAGGCCGTGCTAAAAGGCACGGTCGTGCCTCTTCAGGGGTTATCAATAGCAAAAAACCAGAACACCCCACATCCAGGCTGTGCCAAAAGGCACAACCATGCTTTTTTCAAACTTATACCCATGTCTAGGCCGTGCCCATAGGGCATGGCTGTGCCTTTTTCCTGGACTTCCCTATAACATGGCCATGCCTTTGGGCACGACCGTGTGGCAAAGAGGCATGGATGCAGGCCTATAAAAAGGGGTCAAGATTCCCTTTTCAGGGGGAGGAAAAGCTTTCCCTTCAAGGGAACCTACGAGGTCCATTTCCATGATCCGTCCACCTCCGGAGCAAGGATTTCATCCAAGAAGACCAGCAACACATCGATAAGTATCTCTTCTTCTCTACTCTTTGATTAGATTGTAAGAATGCTTCATTTTTTATCTCTTGTTTGTAACTCCTTTATTATGGAGTAGATTTCTTAGATTCTAGGATTGAGGGAGTACTTGTGATGTGATGTTGATGTATATACTATGGATATGCCAATTTTCTTATTTTATAAAATGTTTATGAATTGTTCCATGTGTGTGATCCTTTGGTTATGTTTGTTTGATTGTGTGTGAAATATTTGCATGTGGATGTGAAGGATTATCATCATGTAGAAGAGATTGCTCTAGATTATATGCTCGAGGAGCCCTTAATGATAGAGGGTAGTTTTTTAATCGGACTTTCTAGAGTAATTGTCTTGAATTGGGGATAATTCTCCATAAGGGATTAGCTAACTTTAGTTCAATGGATTTTCACTATTCCAATGCTAGGAAGTTACTTGTGTAATCTAGAATGTATGACCAGGGAGCCCTTAGAAACAAAGGATAATCCTTTAACCAAACTTTCTATGTTATCTCTTCTACTTAATAATATTTGGAAGCAAATGGTATAAGCAGTCCGGGGAAACCTTCTAGGTTTTCGCCGGTAGTTTGGTTAGAAATCCCTATAAGATTGTAAACATGGAAGTAGGGAGATGAACAATCCATAGAATCATTAACTAGCATCATAATGAAACCTAAGTCCTAGGATCGCCTTCCCAAACCAACTTCTCTCTCTCAACAACCCACTTCTCCCATCTTGGACCTCTCTCTCTCTCTCTCTCTCTCTCTCTCTCTATCTATCTATCTATCTATCTAGTTCTAAGGCTTTCACAACCAACTTTCGATAGTATAGATAAACATGTTTTGTGGAGTCATTAGTGCTTAATCCATAATCCCTAAGGATCGATATTTTATTACTTGACAACTTAGTCGTGCACTTGTGGTGAGACGAACAAGTTTTTAGTGTCATTGCCGAGGACTGTTTTGATTGACATTAGTAATAAGAAATTTAATTACTCTACACATTTTTCTTTTTGTTAATCAATTTTTGCATTTACTTCCTGTGAATAGTTTTGTAATTTACTTACTTTCTTTAATTTTGTATTTATCTTTTGTGCAAATAATTCTAACTTGAACTTAACTTGGAAGCACTTGGATCTGTTTCTTTTTTATGCGAAGGACTAATTTTGCAAGAGATCTTTTGCCTGTTGATCCTGAGATTGACATGACATTTAGAAAAGGAAGAAATCTACAAATACAATTGGAAGAAAAACAAATTCAATCCAATATGGCAATTAAACCTCTCAAAGACTATGCAGCACCATATGTTAGGGGTTTAAGGTCTAGCATCACCAGACCTTCTATTGAGGCCAATAATTTTGAGATTAAAACCATTATTATATGAATGGCACAACAAAACTAATATGGGGGAGGATCAACTAAAGACCTCAATCAACACTTGGAAATCTTTTATGAAATATATGGTACCATGAAGATTAATGGAGTTTCAATGGAGGTAATCAGATTGATGCTATTTGGATTTTCATTGAGGGACCGAGAAAAAGCATGGCTCAACTCCTTGCCTGCCAACAGGATAACAACTTGGGAACAGTGTGAACAAATGTTCTTGGAGAAAATCTATCCTCCAAGCAAAACTGCACATATGAGGAATCTTATTGCAAGCTTTATGCAAAAAGATGGAGAATCCCTTTTTGAAGCTTGGGACAGATTCAAAGGTCTTCTTTAACAATGCCCCCATCATGGATTGGAGAAATAGCTTGTTATCCACACTTTCTATAATGGAATCAATTATCAAACAAAGGTTTCCTTAGATTTCGTAGTTGGCGGAGCTCTAATGAACAAGGGCCTTGATGAAATCGAAGACATAATTGAAAGTGTGGCATTAAATCATCATCAATGGGCATCGGAGAGAAGCAACCCAATCAAAATTCTCGGAAGACATGATGGGAATACATTGAACTTAATTTCTGCAAAGATGGATGTAGGATCGAAAAGAGCGCTAGAGGGTGCATAGTACGTGTCGCTTTTTCACATTTTTTGAAATCTCAAGTACGCAACGAAATTAATAAGAAACAATGCTAAGACTATCTGTTTACTTGGTTCACCGCCAAACGATGACTAGTCCAAGGCCCGCACCCATATGAGTGCTTTCAATGGAAAATTCACTATAAGCTCGGTGAATACAAATATATTGAATACAAAGTGCGTATAAAAATAAATATACCGACAACTTGAAGAAATGAAGTAGGCTTGAGTGTCGGTTGTTGGAGCAATGTTTCAGCGTTGTTGAGAGGGTTTCGTAGAAGCACGCAAGTATGAAAGTTGTCCTGTGAGTTATTCCCAAGGAGCTGGTTGAACACTTCTTTTATAGGTTCATCAGGGTGCCTCTATTACCATTGAGGCGCCTCTATTAGGCTAGATCTGATCTAGATCCGAACTCATCGCAGCTTATCCTCTTCTAGGCGCTTTAATCCCTTTGAGGCTCCTCAATTGCTGACGTGGCTCAACCTGACCACAGCGCGACTTTGGCGAGTCTATCCTAACCCAGGTGCCTCAATCCCATTGAGTCGACTGGTTACTAACGTGCGTCGTCCAACTATAGGTTGCCACCACATTTTGCTTGTGCTGAGGTCATTCAGGTGCCTCAATCCTTTTGAGGCACCTGAATCCTTCCAAGCGCCTGGTTCAGCAAATTCCAGGCTTCAACTTTTGTATCACAATGTTAGCATAGACACAATATATAATAGAAGAAATAACATTTGATAGTCTCAGGACTATCAAATTTTGACTTTTAAGTTTTTCGTGAAATCCTAGGTTGAACCAACACCTACTGTTCCCTCAACAGGGAACGCGTCCTCACCTACTCCTCTTAGGAGAGTTTACCTATTGCCAAACATCTGGACCTCCAAACTGTTTGGACTTTCGCTTAGCATCCGATCTTGACCTCCGGGACTTCCCGCTAGATGTCCGATCCTCGACCCACCTAGACTTCTGCCTGGTGTCTTCGACCCCCAGGGCTTTTCTCCTAGTGTCCTCGACGCCTAGGACTTCTACCTTGTGTCATCAATTTACCAAGACTTTTGCCCAGTCCGCCGGACTAGGACTTTGTTACCCAATCTCCCTGATCAGGACTTCTTGCCTAGTCCACTTGACCAGGACTTCGTTACCCAATCTCCTTGATCAGGACTTCTTGCCCAATCCAACTAACTAGGACTTTCACCTTGCCTAAGTTCCCTTAGGACTTTCTGTTTGAGCTTCCTACACACTTAGTCAGATTCATTAGATAACAATAAACCTTAACTTTGAACCTTTTCCATCTATCAAAACATAGGTTTGATTAGCTAAAACTTCCAGCACCAACAATCTCCCCTTTTTTGATTTATGGCAACCTAGTTCAAAGTTAAGTAAAATTATAAACACCTTTAAATAATGAGACAACCAAAGAAATCATAAGTAAAAACAAAGTATGTTGTTCCCCCTTAGTTATTACTCCCCCCCTGAAGTTAAGGACTTAGTGTTTTAAAAGAATCTCAGAATTTTCTCTCCTTAACTTTAACTCATCTTTATCTCTCCCCCTTTGACATCTATAAAAAAGAACAGGGAGGTCAAGGATTTATAAAATAGATTTCAAGTAGATTTTGCAAAAATATTTTTCGAAAGGATTTTCAAGTATTTTTCAAACATAATTTTCAAAAATATTTACAAGTATTGTTCAAACAAATTTTTTTCTAAAAAAATTTTCAAAAGTATTTTTCAAGTACTTTCCAAACAAAAAGAACTTTCAAAAATATTTTTAGGTATTTTTCAAAAAACAAAATTTCAAAAATATTTTTCAATTATTTTCCAAACAAAAAGAACTTTCAAAAATATTTTTCAGGTAATTTTCAAAAACATAATTATAAAAAATATTATTCAGGTATTTTTCAAAAAAAAAATTTAAAAAATATTTTTCAAGTATTTTTCAAACAAATTTTTTCTAATAAAAATTTCAAAAGTATTTTTCAAACAAAAATAACATTCAAAAATATTTTTCAAGTATTTTTCAAAAATAGAATTTTCAAAAATATTTTTAGGTATTTTCCAAATGTATTTTTCAAAAAAAATATTTACCAGTATTTTTTAAAAAAAAATCAAGTATTCCAACAAAAAATTCAAACAACATTTTTAAATAAAGAATTTTCAAATATGCTCCCCCTGAATTTAAACTTTCTTTGATTATTTTGAAAGCATATTTTGGAAATCAAAACATAGATTTGAAAGTTTTTGCAAGTTAATATTTTTCAATAGAATGTTTAAACATAGATAATTTTTTGAAAAACTTTTCTAAGGTAAGTTTGAAAACACTTTGCAACAATGAAGCAATAATACTTTTAAAAAAAATTGCATGTTAATATTTTTTTAAAAAAAATGTTTAAACATAGACAAATTTTCTAAGGTAAATTTAAAAATAAATAAATACTTTGCTAGAATTTTTTTTAAAAAAATAAGAAATAGCTTTTTAAAAGAAACTTAAGCAAGAAAGAACGCATGTGAATATTTCCCTTATAGTCAAAGTAAGCAAAAATGAATGATTTCCCTATAGTCCAAGCATCTATTACTAAATCATCTAGAAAATTATTTCCTTATAGACCTTAAATAAACCATACAATGATAAAACCTTAAGGAAGAATAATGATTTTCAATTTAGTTATTTGAATTTCGAATTATATTTAGTTAGGGTTTAGATTAATCAATTTAATGTTTGAATTGATTTGCATTAATCAGGTTAATTAAGTAGGTTAATTAATTAGTTAAGATTTGATTGATTAACTTGATTTTTGTTCTTAATTGATTATATTTAATTTTGAATATAATTTTGATTAATTAATTAATTTAGTTTGATTCAACATCTCACC
>JBBUKS010474094.1:0-17575 GCA_038050645.1 Hedychium gardnerianum
AGTCAATCCAATATACGTGGACGACTCATTTACTTTTTTAAACAAGTGTAATAGCTCAGATTTCGTTATTAACCCGTGTGATAGAATATCTAGATTATCATTTAATTTTTTATTATTTAATTTTATATTTATAAAAAAAAAATTAAATGAAAAACGTAATAAAAGATATTAAATTTCAGAATTATATATCGTGAATATTTTTTATTTATTTTAAGGATGGATACAATTTGTTTTATAGGATCGAATTGATGTTTCTAAATTTAATTGGATTTATTATTATTTTTTTAAGATTTCATTATTAACCAACGTGTCAAACCTTCACTCCCCCAAGTTTCCTTGACTGCCGCAGCTAACAGTAGCAGCACACGCCACACACCAGTGCACGGATCCCATACATATCCCCTTTTAAATACCACCTTAAAGCGTCTCATCGAAACCGTGCAGTTACGGTGGATTCCTAAACCAACGTCCGGATGTTAAACGCCTACGCTTTGCCGCTGCAAGATCATACTTGTACGATAATGAAACATTGGCGACACATTGAGACGTGAATTCGCAGCACACAAAAATCGCGGACGGCATCCACGCTTCTTTCGTATAGAATAAAGCGACCTCGAATGCGCTGACGTGGCTGTCTCAAATCAAGGACCGAAGTTGCTGATCCTGCGTCTTCCGGAAACAGCATGTAGCAAGACAGCCTGTCTATGCTCGCCATGTGTGTCCGCTGGCTTGTCGGACTCGGGAACCTGTCCCGGATCGGACCAGACGATCTTCCTAAAAGATATCGGAGCGTTCCTGAAACGTGTGGTCTTCGCCCTCCTCGCTTGCTCGCGAGATATTTAGATATTTTATTGTTCGCTTGATTCATCGCAATCGTTCGACCTTTGTGGTGGCCGCTTATGCCGCCTCCTATCGCCATGGCCGCTGCCGCCCACCTCCACCTCCCAGTAGACGTCTCTCGATGCGATTCCGGCGGCTTCAGGCCCCGTCCGCGCTTCTACCGGAACCCCGCCACCTATGACGGGATCTCCTTCTTGGGAACAGGGATGTGCCGCCGCCGGGGAGTCCCGCTGTTTCCTTGCCATTCTTTTAGATCGGATAACCGAGGGGAGGAAACCTCCTCTTCGGAGTTGCCTTCTGAGGATCGTGACAGCAGGATGCTGGTGGTCGAGGATGAGAAGGGATCGCGAAAGTTAAAGCGTAAGGGTGCTCTTTACGCGCTCAAGTCGATGATCGTCAAGCTTTCAGGGTCAGATTCGAGACCTGTGGGACAATATAGGAAGTTCGTGGAGAAAGTGGAAGAGGTTTTCTTCTCAGTGAGTTCTTCTTTGATTCCCTTTCCCCCTCTTTTATTTTCTCTCAACTGACTTTAGAGCAAGCGATAAGGTAGAAATAGGAAGAGCGATTTTTTTTATAAGCATATTGTAGTCATCAAACATTCTTCAACGGCGGTCTTCTTACTAGATTCGTTTCTATCCTGCTTTCTCTTTTTCTGGTCATGATTGACCATGGATAATGTGTGTCAAAGTGGCAAGTTTTATCATGAAAAGGATTGCTTTTCCTAGTCAGTAGAGTTGCTTGCAGCTTTTAGCAATCCTAAAATTTATAATTACATGTACAAAAAATCTTGTCTTATTGATATTTGAAGAAATAAAGTTGAAGCTGCGTTATTGAGCTGAGATTTTACTGATACAGAATAAACCTTGATATCTTAAGTGTAAAAAGAAACAAAATTCCTAGAGGGGGAGTATTCTTGTATGTTATATGTGCATTAAACTTGTTTACACGTTTTGTTTAATGTAAATGTAGAACATGTTTTTAATTTTTTTTCTTCCAAATAATTACCAGTGACTATAGTTCGCTTACCACAACATCAGATTTACTTGTTCCAGCACTATAGAGTATAAATGCCTCATGTTTATACTCATTCTATTGCTACTTTTCTGATTCTTCTTTTCATGTTATTTTTACAGTGTGCAACACAATTAGGAAGATATCTTGTTACCATGATGAGTACGGGAGTAATTCTTGCAATTGGATTTCAGTTATCAGGTTTCTAACACTCCTTGCTATATCTGAGATCCTCAACTTCCATAATTAGATTCTTTCAGGTTGAGAGGAACTAATTTTCTGATCTATGATTCTTTTGATGAATTTTCTTCCTATGTAGGCGGAGACAGTCAGATGAACACACTCATTTGGTATAGCTGGCTTGGTGGAATTATTATCGGAACAATGATAGGTGCAAACATGGTTCTAGAAGAGCATTGCAAAGCTGGTCCAAGGAATGTTGTTATTACTGGAAGGTACTACTGGTTTTGATAAAATATAATGATATGACAATATGTTCATTCAGAAGATACACTTTACTGATTGACAATTCCTCCGTACAAAGACAAAAATATCTGTGCACATCATTCCATTGAATAGATAGCTGGTACATTCATTTAATGTGTGAGAACTTGATTATCTTGGATCTTGCTAAATGCAGTACAAAAAACAGAGATTTTCAATATAATGACTATATGGTGCTAACCTGGTTCCCCACAGTGTTAATTAATACTCTAGGAGCTATTACTTTAAAATATGATAATTTTCTTTTAGCTGATGAACTGAAGATGCCGTCTTTTGATTCCATTGGCACTATTTTACAGCACAAGAGGGCTAGGTAAGGCACTTGCTCGTGAGTTTCTTCTATCAGGAGATAGAGTTGTCATTGCTTCACGCAGGTCGTGTTCATTTTCTTGACTTCTCTCTAGGCAAATAAGAGAGTTTTTCTTTCTTCTAGTCTCTATAGTCTATGCCAGTTTCCTTATTCTTCCAACTTGGTTTGTTGAAGACAGCCCTGAATCTGTACAACAGACTGTGGAAGAACTAAGGGAAAGCCTAAAGGAGAGCTTAACAGTTTCTGAAAACAAAGCCAAAGCCAAAGCAAATTTATCACAAGCTATGGTTGTTGGTATTGCTTGTGATGTTTGCAAGCCAGAGGATGTAAGAAAATTGTCAAACTTCGCTTTACATGAATTGGGTTCAGTGGACATTTGGGTAAGTATTTAAGTTTGCGACATTCTATAGCAATCAGTTTGGTATATACCTAAATTCCTTGACTTGCCGCTTGTCGTTCCTCAATATCGTTTCTACTTTCTATCTGTGAAAATTAATGAAAACACATCCCCGTTACAAGTGCGCCAGCTAGGTCAACTGCCAAAGAAATTGCTATTCTCATCTTGGTTCAGTATCCATATCTAAACAAACAACAAACAATGAGCCCAAACTATTGTGGGTTAAATCCATGCATCCAATCTAGCCATGCATTTTGTAATTGTATAATGCTATATCAAAATAGCTTAAATTTATTCGCTGATTGCATTTCTGTGTCATTTATTGCACTTTTTGTTTTTACTAAGGATTTTCAATGCCCCCTATCACATGTAAGTGTGTTTTGAAGTATTATTGTTTTATTCATACAATTAATGGTAAGGCAGGGGTAAAATAGGGGAAATGATCTGCCTATATGCTTGTTAAACTAGTATATCCTGAAATCTCTGAGATGAAATACAATTACCCACAGCTTAAAAGACTCTGTCTGTCTAATTTTGCTATTATGTTTTATGTTCAGAACATCTGATTGCCTTTTTGATGCTATGAACAGATTAATAATGCTGGCACAAATAAAGGTTTTAGACCACTTCTTCAGTTCACGGATGACGAGATTGAGCAGGTTGGGGAAAAAATTATCTCCTTTTTTGCTTCTTGACAAAATTTACACCACTGTATATTTGTCATTTGTTTGTGCTTGCAACGTCAAATAATTTTGTTAATCTTTGAGAAACTTTTGGTAACACTAGGAATGAGTGAAATTTGTCATTGATGTGACCATAGCAGGGCTTCTATTAGATTTGATGGCATGTGCATCCCACATTAAAATTGCTAATTTTCCTGTGTGCATACTTTGATTCCGAATTGTGATTCAGTTCAATCCACTTCCAAGAAGAAATCTTCTACAAGTTACTGCATTTACATAAACCTTTAAAATTGCATCTTTAACACTTTTCTCAAAGTAATGATTCTATTAGGCAGTAAATATTGCCACTTGTGTATCATATGTAACTGCCTTGGTTTCCCAAGTGTGCATTTTCCTGATATATGGATGAGAATGAGAATGACAAAGGAAAAGGAAATGCAGGTTTCTTGTTTGCTTAAAATTCTGATTGTTTCTTCTAAATTCAAAAGTTATGCTTATTCATTGTCAACATATTAAGCACTTTCTGATGTTTTCAAATCACTTCCTCTTTTGTCTTGATTATGGCTTTTTCATGATATCAATTTATTTATGTTGAAATTTTTGATATTGTAAGACTTGGTCATTTCATGTTTTGATTTGCTAGATTGTGTCAACAAACTTGGTTGGTTCTATAATCTGTACAAAAGAAGCAATTCATCTCATGGAATCCCAAGACAAAGGAGGGCACATATTTAACATGGACGGTGCAGGCTCTGGTGGATCAAGCACACCATTGACAGCCGTGTAAGTTTTTTTTTTCTTCTATTGCCCTAATATTTTGTTTGTTTCTTTGAAAGGTGTATGTTAGTATTTATCATATCATCTTTCCTTGTGGATCTAACTTCACATGACTTGCATAAACAAATTAAATTTCTAGACAGATAGAGGGTCTGCAATTAGCATTCCTTACAAGAATACTTCTCTTGTCAATAACACATTTGACTATCAAAATAATCTTATATTTAGTAGTAGGGAAGATTGCAAAGTATCAAACTAAATCTACGTAATACCTAACAAATTATTGAAACCGCGGTATAACTCGCATACTGCCTAATGAATTGTCCAAATTTGTTGGGGGAGAACATGTTCTTCTGAATTTTGGTCATGCTAGTGCATTTTTTGTAATTCTTGTACCAACTATTTTATTTATTTCACAGCTATGGATCAACTAAGTGTGGACTTAGACAACTTCAAGCATCACTTCTTAAAGAATATAAACGTTCCAAGGTTGGCATGCACACAGCTTCTCCAGGAATGGTCCTTACAGATTTACTTCTAAGGTAGATATCAATGCAATAATGATTTCGTTGTTTTCTAGTTTATTACAACTTATTTGAGTCATACAAAGTGCAATGACGGAAATGAGCAATTGAAGAAGAAACTTTTGAATGGGGCAGCACTGTCTTTTTCTATAGTTAAATCATTGTTTCAAAAATGTTCTATTTGGCACACTGCTACGTGGATGCCTATACTTTGCATCCCAAAGATGTCGTTTTAATTGTATGTTTTGAGAATGCCTACCATTATATTATGTTGGCTGATTATATCTTTAAATTATGTTCTTATTCAAATACGTAGTGGTTCAACACTGAGAAACAAACAAATGTTCAACATAATATGTGAGCTTCCAGAAACAGTGGCCAGAACCCTGGTGCCAAGGATGCGAGTTGTTAAGGGAAGTGGAAAGGCAGTTAATTACTTGACACCACCTCGAATCTTACTTGCCTTGGTCACTGCTTGGCTTCGTCGAGGCAGATGGTTCGATGAGCAGGTAACTTAACCCTCATTTCTTCATATATTTCCACCGGTGTTTGTTCCTGGTCTCTGTTTTAGATCACTTACCCTCAAGTCTATGATTAATTTTCTTCGATTGTATAGATGTCTGTTACATTTATAACTTTGGTTCCATCTTCAGGGAAGAGCATTATATGCAGCCGAGGCTGACAGGATTCGCAACTGGGCCGAGAGCCGGGCGCGTTTTTCTTTTACTGATGCCATGGAGATGTACGCAGAGAACACCTGGGTCTCCGTTTTCTCCTTATCCGTTGTCTGTGCCTTCATAATACTCTCCAGCTCTGGCAATGGATTCCCAGGCACATAACTCCAGGTCATGCACAACAAGATTTCTTATAAGTGGAAGCTATCTTTTTTAAAAACTTCCTCGCCGATGGGAGGGCAGTCTAGATGAATGAATCAATTAAAGAGACCATGTTTGTGAGAGTCAGCCATATGAATTACTAACAATGTAGTTTTACACGCAAGACTTTTGGGGCGAGTGGACATTCCACGGACCAAGAGAATTGTCTGTAAATATTTTAAATCGGTAATGAATCTCACACGTTAAGAACATCAATTTGTAGAATTTTGTGTCTACCTATTTGCAGAGGAAATAGCAATGAAAACGCATAATTTGTATGCTATTCCCCATCGAGTCTCACGGACCATACTTCGTTTGATAGTTTTAAATTAAAGTTTCTGAAATACTTTTGGATTAATTGTTTTTTAATTAAAAATATTTTAAGATCTTTACTATTGAAATTGTGGTTCACACCGCTGTGTTTGTGCCAGCCCGGCACCCGGACCATGTTCGACCCAAGAGCCAAGTCTCTACTGGTCCGGCTGACTTATTTAATTTTAAGCCGGACTCAGCATGATTGTGCCGGACCTGATCGTGGACGGCTCGATCAATTTTCCTTAAATAGAACAACATTGGATCACAAGGAAACAAACTGTTTTAGTCGCGGCGGACTACCGAACGCGTCGATTTTCTGCTCTGCCGCCTCCGCTTCTGTCGCCGTGCGACTACTTTTGCTGCGGCTTACCCGCTTCCGTCCTCCTTCCCATGGCTTCCATCTCCACAGCTCTACCGCACCCCCTATCGGAGAACTTTCCTTCTCCCACGATCGCCGCTCTGCATTGTGCTCCTTGTCCTTTTGGAAGGCGGAGTACTCTCACTCTCAGAGGCGATTGCTTTCGGGTTTTTAAGCTGCAGGCGGGTGAGAAACGGCGAGGAGCAGTGAGGGTTGTGAGAAGCCCCGATTGTGGCGGTAAGCGTTGACCTTGCAGTCCGTTTTGGCATACAAATCGGTGCCTCTCGAATGATTTGTCTTTTTCACTTTGATTCGAATTGGAGGAAACTTGGAAATTTACTGTTTGTTTTTCTACGGGAAAAAAAGAAAATGAATGGTTTCTTTTGGATAATGCTGCAAATTTGAATTGGCATCATTTCATCTAGTGATTGGGCGGATTCCCAATATGGCATGGTTACTCGATTTGGAGAGAATGAAAAAGGAGTGACTAGTGAGAACTTGGAGCTAGTAACTCCTCCTTCTGTCATTCTCAAAGAAAGTTCTTGCATTTGATCTTTTTTACTTGGTAAGTTGAGTCATGACAGTTTATTTGCTTTGTGATCAGATTCCATCGAGACTTCTATCGCTAGATCTGATGTTCCTGTCTTGTCTGGTTCTGAGGTAACCTATATTCCCTCCTTAAACTGGTTAGCAATTGAGTATACTTGTGGAATGGTTCAGCTTTTTTGGTCTATCGTTATTGCTAACGTATACATGAAAGTGACAAGTTATCTGCTTCCATTTTTCATGCAATATTTAATTAAAGTTATTGCTGGATTCGAGAGTTAATTTTACAAAGTAATCCTGTCTATCGTTCCTAAGTTTTTCATTTAGAATAATCACAATGCAGGCCACTTGTTTGGTGTCTGATAGCAGCATTCTACATCATTGAAGAACACTGATTGGTAAAGCTAGTTAAAAAAAATGAAGACTTCATTGATATGTAGTCCTTCAACTGAGGATCTCATGTATGCCACTATTGGCTTATAAAAATTCACACTGATGTTTTTCATCTTCAAGCTCAAATTTTCTCTTAAATTATGATTGAGAAGCTTAGACTATTTGAAGTTATAATTGGATAATTTTTTTATTTTGAATGAAGCTCATCAGACTGAATAATTATTCATATTTTATTTTGTTTATTTATGTTGAATATTGTACTTTAAAAAAATAATTATTCCTCCTACAATATATTTTATCAAAAGTTGATTATATAAGAGTAATTTTCTAACTAGTATTTATGTGGCAAACGGCTAGGTTGTACAAAGGCTTATAACATTTCTTGGAAACTCAACCAGCAAGCAGAATTACTTGGCCATGTACTCCAGCATTTTTGGTGGAATTACTACAGATCCCGCAGCAATGGTTATTCCGATGGATGATCACATGGTCCATCGAGGACATGGTGTCTTTGATACTGCTGCTATAATGGATGGGTATCCCCTTATGAAATTACCATGCCTTTGAAATATTTTAGATGGAACATGTTTACTTAAGTTGATTTTTTAAGCAAAAAAATTCTTTAATTTGACCACATGTCAAGCCTTGAGAACTTTCTCCCCTCCACAGTGGCTAATTCCATAAACATGCCAAGTTCCCTAGAATCACAATATATGCGGAAGTTAAATCTACTACTAAGAACTTGGCTTGTACAGTTCTGATGTGGCACTCCTTTCCAACAGTTACAGTCAAAACAGTTGTTTCAAGAGTCCTTATGCCATCTCTAGTAAAACCTATCAATGTGATACTTTCACTTCGAGCATAGCCATCTTTAAGAATGTATCTTAGTTCAATGCACTGACCAAATTGCCTGTATCTACCAGATCCTTCCTAACCAACTAGTTATGAGTACCATGGTATCCTGATTCTAACTGTATCCTCTTTTGAGAACTGAGATTCTAATTGTACTCAAGCTCTACATGCAAAGCAAAAGATGAAGGTTTCCTTCAGGCATAAGACTGACTGACTTATCACTGATTTTCCCTCCTGAAGTTGACCCTCTATCTATCAAATTGAGATGCTTCTGAGTCTCCTGAATCTGTTCCTTCTCCTTTTGACTGACAAACTTGCAGAAATGCTATTTCCTGATTATTTCCTCAATCTGAAATTTTAGTTGAATGCATTTGTTAATGTCGTGCCCATGATCCTGGTGATATTGGCAATGCTTCATTCTATCTTTTTTTACTGAATAAAGGTCAAATTGGTCGTGGCTTAGGCAGTTGCAGGTTTTGATCTTTGATTTTCATTAGTACTTTGTATTGTGGGGTGTTTAGGGTTCTTCTTTTGAGCTCTCTCATTATAGGTTGTGTCTGTTAAACTCCCTTGACTACTTGTCAAAAGCTCCTCAGCTCGATCCTTTAGGGTTTTATCTTTGTGGCCTTATTTTGCATTACATTGTCCCAGTATCTACTTGCTCTTTCCAACATTTTATCATAATCCTTTGGAAGTTCTTATATAAAGAATGTGAATATTATAAAAATCTATTGAGCCAAACTTGAAGATAGCCATTAGGATAGTTGGATTAAAACCATCTATTTACCTTGTCACCATGATAAACATATTTAAAAATTTTTACAGAATAAGCCTCAAAACATTGGTGAGTTCTAAAATTGACAATTTCCTAATGACAACTAGCAAACCATTAGCGTGCTACCACTCGTAATGTTGTTGGAAAAACTTGGCACATTAGTGCATCATACATTTTTTATAAAAGGATGTATGGGAATTAAAAGCATTGATATGCTCTGACAATCTATACTCTCATCATAAGTGTCCATATTTGTGAAAATTCGTTGGGACATGCTCCTTTTGAATCTCAAAGTGAAGGGTGTTCAAGTCTTTGGACTTCTCATTTTTGTTGCCTTAACTCTTTCCTCCTCTACATTTGTTCCTCCTCAAATTACTTGATTCTTGACACCAAGATAATTTTTTCTTTTTCCCTTAGGTGCTCAAATTATTCGTGCTCCACAACGATGTCATACTTCCATCTCAAATCTTCCATCACTCTAACATCTATCTTTGGCTTTTCCTCTATCATTAGCTCAAGAAAAATCTTCCTAATCACTCCTGCTTGAATTTTAATTGTGAGTTCATTGTTTCATGTTTCCTTACCTACCACTACTGAGTCCAATGAAAATTTTGAACTTGTGGCCCTAGAATTAAACAATTCTTTCATTTATAATATGGAAAATTTCAAGCTTGACCCCTCCTTGGCTAGCTAGAAGTTTGAGCATTTGCTTCATTGGTGAATCAGGTGAGTTATGGATTTAATTTTTCTCTTTTTTTCCTCTTGTATCCATGTCTAGCAACTTTTTGGAGATACCACTAATTTAATCTGTCATGGTCAAAACCCAGTATATGTAGAAGTTTACTAGATTTTTGGGATCTCATATGGCGAAGAATAGGCTAGGGGTGGTTAAGGTGATGACTGGGTTCAGTCGAAGCACATAGTGAGTTGAAATCGATTTAATTTCTTCTAGGTTGGTTGAGTTAGTTTGAGTTTGGCATAAATGGATTGTGTCTAACTGAGCTATATACTTCTTCTGAAGCAACTTGTGAGAGATTGTTTAGAGAACAGAAAATTGCTTCGGAATTTAGGTTGATCATGCAGTTGTAGAATTGATGTAGAGTTTAGAGATGAACCTAGGGTTGAAGTGGGGCTTTAGGGTAACATACGGATAGTAACAAATGGCAAGAAATGAGGAAACAACTCTGAAATGAACTGAAATGGAGAATAGTTTTTGCCCTTTGTCCATTGTAGTTGGTCTGCTAATAGGACCAACAGGTGCCTCTTTAAGTAGAACCTATCAATGATGCATGGCCCTGTTGTTGGACTATCTAGCCAGTCTCAACAACTGGACTATCAGTTTGTGTGGTAAAATTAAAACTCAGGTTCCAATCCAATCTATTTATACAATGAGATCATATTTGCATTTGACCTAGATAAACACGGTGGAATTGATTTGTTTTTATCAAACATGGAGAACCAATAACATAAAAGACCAGAATGATTTTGTTATTCTCCTAAAACCCCTAAAATACTCATTTATTTAGTCTATAGTATTAGATTGTTAGAGATGCCATTTTACAATATTGAAATAACTATAACCAATAACATAAAAATTCAAACCCCAAGTCATTCACCTGATTTCCCTGGTTTTCTACTGAATATTAGATGGGTAAAGACCTCTTTTTATCAATACTTTTTTTTAAGGTTTTTGTTAACTAGATGTATTTGTATTGATGGCTAATATATAAATATGATTTCTGTAAATAAAAATTTAGGATTATTGTTATAATTATGCAATTGGGGCCGATTACACTATGCCTATCTGACTTGTTAGCTTGTATTTTTAGTTTGATATGCAATTCGATCAATTGACCCACTAGTTTGACTAGTGAACTTGTGATCCGAAGTTCTTTCAGTTCAATTTCTAGTCCTCTTTTAGAAGTATGGTTTCTGCCAGCAAGCTAAGTCAGATGTCTGTTTACTCTTGGTCAAAATGAGAGTGCATGGATCCAAAGCAATCCATATTGTGAACTCTCAAATGACCATGTTGTTCATTGAAAGGCTCTTTGGATTAGTACCCACATTAAATAGTTTGTAACAGGAAAAAAGTTGGCACAGTTGACCACCAATGAGTCTATCAAGAAGAAAAAATGAAAAGTATCATATGTTTTATGTTTTCAACACAAATAAATTGAATTTTCTTTAAGAAGTGAGAAGTACAGTTAGATTCTTTCAGTAGGTCACAATCCTTCATATTTAATGTTGTTTCTTTATTTAAGTAGATATGAGTCTTACAAAAGAATTCTAAACTTTTGGTTCTTATGACTTTGTACGTGTTGAAACTAAAAATATTTCCTAAGAAATAAAAATGTAGTCTGTCTTCAAGTCAAATTCCAAGCTCACACCTTTTCTTTGCATGTCTCTCCTACTCAGGCACCTTTATGAGCTAGATCAACATCTAGATCGTTTCTTGAAATCTGCATCAATGGCAAAAATCCAGCTTCCTTTTGATCAACCTACAATTAAGAATATCCTTACACAAACTGTAGCAGTTTCGAAATGCATGCAAGGGTCATTAAGATATTGGCTCTCTCCGGGACCTGGAGATTTCCAGTTATCTCCATCCGGCTGTTTAAATCCTGCTCTTTATGCTATCGTGATTGAAGCTCCATCCTTACCAGTTTGTAGCGGAGATAAAGTAGTAACATCTACCATCCCTATGAAACCACTTCAGTTCGCTGTGATGAAGAATGTTAATTATCTCCCTAATGCACTCTCAAAAATGCAAGCTGAAGAGAATGGGGCATTTGCAGCAATTTGGCTAGATGATGAAGGCTTTATTGCTGAGGGTCCCAACATGAATGTGGCATTTGTGACAAAAGACAGAGAACTAATCATGCCTCGTTTTGACAAAATTCTCAGTGGATGTACAGCCAAAAGAGTACTAGTTCTTGCAGAAGAACTTCTAGCAGATGGCAGGCTAAGTGCAATTAATACAAGGAATGTCACAGTCCAGGAAGGAAAAGCGGCTGATGAGATGATGCTTATTGGAAGTGGAATACTCGTGAAGCCTGTTCTTCAATGGGATGAACATCCCATTGGTTCTGGTAAGTCTTCTTTTCTTCTGTAAGAAGCTTGCATCTTCACATCTATATATTTATTTAAACAAATATCTGCTTGAAACTTAATATCACTCGTATGGCTTGCAAAGGTCTAAGCCCAAGTGACGTCTTTACAAGGGAAGTTTCTATGCCATCATGGGCCTTAGTATCTGCATCGTGCATCAAAAATTATGTGCACACGAAATTGGTGCTCACTTTCTCTAGAGGGTATCACTTTTTGTTGCTGACCTAGCAAGTAGGAACCTGTCCAGTTTATTTGACTTCAAGGGTCGACAATGTTAGAAAATCTATTTTGACCTAAACTTGTTTTGCCTACCTCAAGGTTTAGCAACACAGCATACCAGTCTTGGCTCAACTTGGCCTACCAGATCCCAAGAGCCAACAACATAGCATACCACTCTAATGCCTCAACTACTTCTAAACTTTTACTGTCGCATACACTTTGACTCAACCCTTCATAAGGTCAGTTGACCATTGTGAACCAAAAGGTTGTATATATCTTTGAGTTAATATATTAACAACTGCCTCTGTTAATTCCATATGGATTTTTTTTTCTCGTTACTGTACTTGATAAATGCCATGCTTAGGGAAGGAGTTTGAACAGCTGGTGATCATATGTGAATGCAAGCATCGAGGGATTTATATTGAAGTTCATGTTTTCTCCTATTTAAAATTTCATTTGCCACATTGTAGGAACAACAATGAATCATACTCAAAAGACTTAACTCATGATAGACTTTTTGATAAGCTCAGAAAATAAAGTTGAAAATCTTCCACTCTATGCTTTCTTCCTCTGTCTATATTTTGTTTCATTTATTTCATTCAACTGGATCTCTCTAAACTGCTTTTGTGTTGTAGGTAAGGAAGGTCCTGTTGCACAAGCTCTATTTAAACTGATTTTGGAGGACATGAAATATGGGCCACCTACAGTAAGGATACCAGTTCCATACTGAAACTATACTAAAAATAAATTCAAGATGCACCAGTCAGTGACTCCTAATAACCTCTTTACCTTGGCATATAGTTTGCGTAATCCAATGGGAATGGTATATTTGTTTGATGGGACTGCATGATTTGGGAGGGATGATTAAGTGGAACAGCAGAATCAGATAAACTTTAATCATGTAATATCTGCACATATTCACGGTTTGTTTTGTTCGCTTAAATAGTCAAGCTGTTGGTCTTGAATTTTTACAGATGAAATTTGATATATTATCATATGCTCATATTCACTAGAAATCCTTCTTATTTGTTCCTTCATTTTACCATTCTGAAAAATATTTGTTCCTTCCTTTTACCATTCTGATAAGCTAATTGATTCCATGAGCTAAACGAGTTGAGTAAGCTAGGCAAACTAAGCATGATTCAATGAATTGGACAAGCTAATTATACCTATAAACCAATTGATTCTGATAATTGCTAATGTTCAATGTCAAATGAATCAAGCCTCAGACTGCAGGCTGAGATATATTTAGCGAGTGTAAATTGAACCAAAACATGAGAAGTTACAAAAACTAGAAGCCAAATTGGAACCCACTGAGCATCTACCTTTTATCACAATTTCTCAAAGAACTTATGATTTCCTCATTGAAATAATGGAGCCAAATCCTGCCTCTCTCTTAGTGAAAGGATCTTAGAAAGCAAGGGAGCAAAATCCTTCCTCCACTGAATAATTAAATGTCTCTTTCACCATCTTTTCCTTCTTTCTTTGGTTAATAACTTATCAGATAGAATTTGCCTCAAAATCAATACTTTTTTGTTTTGATGAGACTGCCATTCCGATCGACGCGACACAAGGTTGTGCTCTTATCTTCCACCAAATTCAGCTAAGTTGTTTTCAGAATCTTCAGATAATTGTGGGCAAGTAAAGGGATTCAGTGCTTATTACCTTTCTCAGCCTGAACAAATTGTGGCACACTGGCGCAGAAGATCTTGAGCAAGAATGCCAATAAAGGCAAGCGGTGCGAGGTGATCATTCGACGAAAAAGCAACGCGAACTCGAATGAATTGTGATGAGAAAGCTGGAAATGGAGGGGGGTCATTTCTTCTTTAGCTTTCTTAAATCTGTAAAGTCTTTTGTGGCGAATTGGTCTAAACTGTAATGAATGCAAGCCAATTGAAGCAACAGCATGGAGCCCTGCCACCACTTCCTCGCCCTCCATCTTAAGAATCCATGTGATATGATGGCACTCCACTTCTTGATTCAATCAAACCCTTCTTGTGGTCCTCCTCTTGATACCCCACCACAACAATAACAAATGCCACACTAGCTATAGCTTGGAGACTCTACCAATGACAAATAGATCGGTATGATGGAGCACTTGATCATCTCAGCTTAAACCAACAATTGGTTGTCGATCGAACTGAAAGGTAGCACACCTAACATGATCGAAAAGGCAAGACAGCCGTTCGGTAGGGCATAAATGTGTTGTATAGAGAAGAACCGGAGACATGAGCTTCTCCAAGTTTATCGACACATTGGTGGTTGTACATGCATGCATCCATGGGTACCTCAAATAGAATCCATCTCGTTCACTACAAGGGAATAATTGCCAATTCCACCTACAATTCAGTATCATGTAGCTCAAATCTTTCACTAGATTCAACTGCTTTCCATTACCAATATCAATCTTCACTAGATCTTCTTTCTTTCTTCCTTTATTTTTATTTTTTTGGTATTGGCAAATCATAGTCTTGTTGGATTAATCCAAGGCATTCAAGATGGGTGCGATGGAATAGGTTGCCCACCAACTAATAATGCTGATGCATGCATCTGAAATACGGGAAATAGCACTCGAAAAATGGAGTGAAATTATTGCCAGACAGACCATTTTGCAACTGGAGTTTTGCTAAGATGATCGGTGAAATTATCTATATCTGAGTCTGGATGGTCAGGAAAATGGCGGTGGGACTGCGATGAGAGTGGGGCTCCATTTGTGTGCACTGAATCCGGTCAGTAGAAGTTTGGCATGTGTCCGAGCAGTGAAAACTGTGTTTTCAAGGTAGGTAGGTCCGCTAGTAAAGCCTCGACAGCACGTGCACATGCACTCGTTTGATGAAGGCCGTTGAAACAAAAAAAATTGATAAACACAATTAATGATCATTCCGATTATATAAAAAAAAAATTATTAACTATTAAAAAAAATCAAAAAATATTTAACATCTTTTAATTGTATATCTCATTTAATGTTTTATTTATAAATATATGATAATTAAGAATTAAATCATAAATACCTAATGATAATTTCAATGCTCTACCATTATATCGTAGTCATAAGTCATAGAAATCTAAATAGATAGTCATAACTATGTAATAAATTTATAAAATTAAAGCAGGATTGAATTGAGATCCGTGTTAATATTGTTTCACATGGGTCTTTAAATAATATGAAAAAAATTAAAATATCGAGTTAGCTCTAGGGTGATCGATTTGATCTCATAAAAATTTTCCTATCAGCTACTATGATAAATCGAAAAGTACTCGCAGTGAGCAGCTCAGAAGCTCAGTATCATTTGGTTGCACGTTCTATTTAAAGAAAAAAATTCTTACAAATTTTTCATAGCTAAGAATCAAACTGTGAATACCTAAATAACAACCTAAATATTCTGTCATTGCACCATAACTCCGGGAGCATCTCCAAATGATATGGAGAAGTCATGGATGAAGGTCATTAGAATGATGAATTTCATCTTGACGAAGGTCATAGAAGTGGCAAAAAAAGCAAAGCGTTCGTCCCTCGTGCTCTTGTCAGTCCATTCTAAAACCAACATAGAGGAGATAAATCACGATTACCAAAGAAGTAAGTGGATGTAAGAGTGAGTTATATAGGATGCAAGGATTTATACCCCACCATCCCTAAAATTCGACCTCTCAATCTCAAGTGATAAATTTTCATCCACTTACCACCTCAGCTATGCTTGCGGAGGCTTAATGAAGGCTTTAGAAAAAAAAATGATGAACTAGATAACATCGAACCTGGGACGACCGACCCAGCCTCACAAAAGTTTCTCATCGGCCGTTAGGGTAAATCGGAAAGCACTCATGGTGGGCGACCCAAAAGTCTAGCATCATGTGGTTGCCCGTCTCATTTGGAGAAAAAATTCATGTAAATACGTCGTAATTGAGAATCGAACCGCGTGTTCCTGAGTGATAACTTGACACCCTTCCGCTACACCGTAACCTCGAGGGTTTGATGAAGGTCATAGAAAAAAAAATGATGAATCAAATAACATCAAACCTAGAGTGACCGGTCAGCTCCACACAAGTTTTCCATCGGTCGTTAGGATAAATCGAAAAATATTTATAATGAACAATTCAGAAGCTCAATATTTCGTGATTACACGTTTTATTTTATTATTTTTTTTATAAATACGTCATAGTTAAATATTGAAATATAAGTATTGTATAAAAATATTAATAAAATTTATAAAAAATAATAATAAATTAAATAATACTGAAATCTAGAATGATGAATTCAATCTTAATAGTTACAGACAAATCTGTAGGAGAGACGGAGAGAAAAAAAGATTTTTACCTCGGCTAGAATACTCCTCTTATTTAAGCACGTGAAGACAAAACCTTTTTCAACCTCACCTTTGGTCAAGGTTCCAACAATACTCTCCTTTAACCTACCACCAAGGGACTCTTGGTCCTCCAACACACGTCATCCACGAGTATTAAAATTGATCGGTTAAATTAATTAATCTTTTTTTTACAAATTAAATCGATAAAAAATTATCATTAAATTCGAACTGATATAAAATTATTTAATTAAATTAATTATCAAATTAATTAAACTTTTTTTTATTAACAATCGACTGATATTACATCATTAATTGACTATTACGTTGATAGTTGACCGCACTAATAAATTTTTAAACTTAATACATTTGATTTGATTTGATTTATGAACCAAATTGATAATAACGTATAGTTGACGGTTCAATTTAATCAATTTAATATAATTTTAAATTTTATAATCAACTGAATAAATCAAAATAATTAATTAATTTTTATTAATTTTAAAATAAACGAATTTCATTTATTATTTTGATTTAATCTAGATTTTATTCACCCTATCTATAAGCATCCATCACAAAGCTCAAGAACCTAATCAATCTTCGGATGGTAATATCTAGATACTGATATTAAAAAACAAACTCACAAATCTTGATGATTTTATATGACTGTTTGATATATTAAGGTGATAATTTGGTATATACATTTCATAAATTAATAATTTTTAGATAGAAATTTATGGGCATAAAGGATTTATTATGAATTTAGATAGGATGTGGAGTACATAATTAA
>JBBUKS010474104.1:4076-17571 GCA_038050645.1 Hedychium gardnerianum
GACATTATTCTGAATTTGTCTTGTCCTACTTACCGCCATGTGCACTATTAATACCCTATTAACTTTGTCTTGGTAGCTATTGAGGTGATAAGGGTAGGGCGAGATCCCACTAAAGGAACAAGCTACAAGAATAAACACAAGGGCGAGGGATTTGTCAACACCACATGGTGATAAAAGGCAAAATGCTCATCCTCAACGTCCTCGTCAGTCCATCTCAGGATTAACACGGAGGAGGTAAATCATGAGACTAATCTAGCTAGTCCGAACAATGACTAGTGCATAAGAGAGTGCAGAAACCTGGTTATTAGCCAGGATTTAACCCCAGACCTCATGATGACAATACCACATGCACTAGCCATTAGCTCATCCTGTAGGAACATTGTCAACACCACATGTTATAGAAGAAGGCGTGGAAATCAACGATATTAAGAGGTTTTAGACATAGAGGATACCCAAAATGAAAGTGCCTCACAGAAAGAAAAGAGAAAAAGAAAGAAAAAAAATTATGGAGTTAATTTTAGCCGCATTTGAATCTAAATCTATTTGGACTAGATCCAACACCAAATAGGCTCATTAATTTCAAATCAAACGTACAAATTGAATCCAAATACAACAAAATCAATCCTCAAAAACCCAAGAAGAAAAATCAAATAAGTTGGTTTAGCTCTAATTAACCCCTAAATATAATGAAAAAGCCCTTAATTAACTCCTAAATGAAGATTGAAATATAGCAAAACGAAATTGTTGTAGGTTAAAAGTATGAAAAATTATTCAAAGATCTTCACAGGTAGTAATGACAAATGTGTCACATTGTTTGCGACCTAGTCTAACTTAGCTTGATTTGAGCCATACCTAACATGACCCACCAAAAATAGGTCGTGCCAAGTTAGGCAGTACTCATCTACTCGTTTCACATCAACAAACAAAATATATATATATATCATAATTCAAAATGAATATATAGATTATATAATTCTTAATCCAATTAATCAAACCAAAGGTTTTCGACTATTATAAACTTGTCATAATTCATTGTTTAGAAAATAATTTTATGGCAATTGTTTTTTTACAAAAGTATTCCTATTTTTTTTATAATTTAGATATTTAAATTTTCGATCCAATTAATTTTGAAGATGAACGATTCAATTCCATATAAATTCAAAAGTATGAATAACTTCTCATACAACAATTAATATCTTAAATTTTTTATTTTATTGAAGAAAAATATTCTATAACATACTATCAAACGGTTGAAAAACTGTTTAAGTCAATCCAATCTTGAAAGGTTTGATTGTAAACTTGATTAGAATTGACTACTCAAACAATAATTCTACAATATATATATATATATATAACGGAAACACCGTCCAAATCAATGAATATCAACATTTTTTTTATATCCTTCAAAAATTCCGAAGCCAACCAAATTAAAACCAATGGTTTAAGAAGTGATGATGCCCCGGGGATGATAAGAGGTACTCTTTCAAAATACATTATATTTAAAAAGTTTAAAAATTTTATGACGTTAATTCGTCCATCAAAATTCATCTATATTTTTAGATTTAATTTGATTGTCCAGGAAAAATTTGCATGGACTCACCTCCTGGATTAAAATAGGAACTTACGAGCAGAGTTCAAAATATAATCGTTCACTGTGTTCTGGATTATAAAAAAAAAAAGTGATGATAATTTTATAAAATGTAATCGAACTTAAAGAAACAAGGAGCAGAGTTCAAATTTACTAGGGATAAACAGAGAACACGACCTCGTGTTTAGGGATTCCCTACGATTGAAGTGCACAGTCTTGACGTAGAGGAAAGCGAAGGCCACTGTTTTCGACATCTACGCCCTTCTACTGTGTCTGTTCCTATTGGCCTGCAAAAGTCATCCACATCTTATCCATTAACACAGACATATAATAGCCAATGAGACGTTAACCTTGTGGAGTTCAATTCCTATTACATGTGAATAAATTTTCAAATTTATTTCGATTGATATCATAAGTTTTTATGTAGTTTTTTTTTAGCTCGAACTAAAAATGAATTAGGTCTTCTCTCAAGTCTCATTGAATGTACGAATAATTTATATTATTTTACTATATTCTGATCGACTATTATATTTATACTCTCAAAAAAAAAAACACACAGACATATAATAAAATCCAAATACACCACTCTTCCTTATCCATTTGTCCTGACTGAAATCGTTCCGATGATCGACAAGCATGGCTCGAGCTAAGCTTCACCAGCAACTCACCAACGGAGGAGAAACTCTGCGAGAGTAATTGTAGGTATGGAAGGAAAGGGAAAGAAAGAAGGCAAGCAGGATGCCAAGGAGGAGCACAAGGACAGGAGGTCGGCCACCGGCATGAGCGGCGAGCACAAGAAGGGCAGCAACGGAGGTAAGTTCACCTGGGCAGGCAACCAGCGGTGGTGGGCAGAGAATTACCCGGCAGACTCCAAGGATCCCATCTTCCAGGTCGATGATGATGAAGAGGAAGAGTAGCAGTAGCCTTTGAGGATGCATGTAATATTTGTCAGGAACAAAAGCAGGGAAGAATAAAAACACTAATACACAGTTGCAGTATTTGTAATATCTTCTGCCTTGTTAATTTACATAGTTGCCGGTATCAGTTAAAACCGACACCGAACTGATCCTTTTTTCCATTTCAAAGCCATCCCATCACATTCCATTGCATAATTTGGTGTCGACGACAAGGAATACAATACAGGTACAACAAGTGAAAAATAGGAGAACCAAAAAAAATGGTTGCCTTGCGGCTTGTATTAGATCATTCAACGCAGTACATCGGATTAGGGAGTTTGAAGGAGCGCTTTGCCATCCGCGACCCCAACAGATCGCTCCACTGATCACCCGAGTTACCATGAATCCTGAATCCCTGCGCTTCCAACTCTGCTCGCCTTTCTGACTTAAAGATCACTGCCGGCTTTCCAATGTCTGCGGTTTGCCTGCCATCGTTTCAGCATAACAACTATACATATATATCGTTGTGAAATGGAAATACTTCTTCAAAAAGTTACATAAAGAACAATTAGTTTATGGTCTAAACATAGGTAGGTGTATCAGATACCTGCTCGAGAAGATTGAAAGAAATGGACAGTTAAATTAACAAAAATAACTTTTAAAGCTGCAACAGCTTTATCTAATAGGAGAAATTCAAAGAAAAGATTTAAAGGGTGTTTTTGAAAAACAGGTTCTCCTTCTTATGTCTGACTCAGTAATTTGTTTTCTATTGATGAAAATAAAATTGACTGAAATGAAATTACACTATTAGGTTTCAGCATCGACAATTAAGGGAGTAAAATCAAACAAATGGTGGTAGATTTAGGGCCCTTTGTTGGAGGGAAATCATGATCAACGGAAATACTGACCATTTGTTGATTAAAGAAACCATATTGTTGACTGAACATTTGGGGCTAGCATTCAGTAGAACGCATATAGCATAAGAAAGAAAGAAAAGAGGCTAACATATGTTTTGGCTTGTCAGTTCACCAAATTTTGTAATCTAAATACTAAAATGTATACTTCCATTAACTATGAATAATGGAAATCAAGGTGTGATACGGAAAAGTTCTAGAAGTCATCAGATTTTTGTGTTAATCTGCTTTTATTGGAAACAAATTACAGAGCAAATCATAGATCATTGGAAAGTCACGGATGTTTATTTTTCAACAAAAAAAATATAGTGCTAAAAAATAATATTCCTATGTAAAGTTATGACCATTTTGATTGAAGTCTGTTAAGTTGGAAATATTGCTTGGGAAACCTTAAAATATTGCTCGGGAAGAATTCAAAACTTCCTCGGGAAAGATAATCTATTCAGGGAAGATTTATCACACTACTCGGGAAAGAATAATTGCTCGGGAAAGACTAATTGCTCGGAAAAAACAAAGTGCTTAGGAATTGGAAAGAATTAATCTACGTTTTTGGTATTCTTGGTGATTTTCTTAGAACTTGAAAAGGCTGATGAGACTTTCACTGCATGTTTTATTTCATTGTTAAACGCACCTTTTAATTCTCAAGGCTCTATGAAGTATAAATCTCATTTAATGAGGGCTTAGGAAATCTAAATCTCCTTAAAACTCGTTTGACTCATCTCGGAGAGTTGTTCCAAGTCTCCCCTATAAAGGGGCGTCATTTGTATTGTTGCAGCAGATTTATTTTTGAGATTAAAAATATATTGTGAGCTTTTAAGTTTGTTAGAAGATTTATCTTGTTATCTCTCTAAACTCTTCGGTGGATTCCCTAGAGCGGTGAATATTGAGAGTGTCTTGTATTACTTTCTATTTCTCCTACACTTTTCGGTGTCAAGTTGGTATCAGAGCTTAGGTTCCCAATGGCTGGTCGTAGAAGACAAAGACCAATTGGTGATGATCCTGCATCTCGTCAAAGAGACATTTGTGATGTTGAATTGGATGATGTAAGGAGACAAGTGCAACAACTCAAGCAATGTCTCGCATGTGGCGAACCTTTGAAATATGATGTTGAGGGTCATGATTCGGAGGCTGATTATGCAAATCATGAGATGAGTTTTTATCTATTTCATATAATGGAAATGATGATTCCAGTGATAATGAACACTTTGTTGCATATTGTCCAAATCACAAGATTATTACTCTTGTTGAGAAAGAAGACGATGAGGAACCTTATGAGGCAGCACCTAATGATGAATACGATGAAGGTCATGTTGTCCCTTCACAAGTTCAACTTCTCCAAGAATTTCAAGATGTGGTGTCTGAAGAAATTCCCCCGAGACTCCCTTCGATGCAAAATATTCAACATTGCATTGATTTAGTCCCCGATGCCTCTATTCAAAACAAGGTCGCCAATAGAATGAATCATAAGGTGCATGAAGAGGCTTTAAAAGTTCTTCATGGAACTTGAAAAGACCGATGAGGCTTGAAAAAGACTGATGAGGCTTTAATACCACTACATGTTTTATTTCATTATTAAATGCACTTTTTCATTCTCAAGGCTCTAGGAAATATAAATCTCATTCAAACCCGTTTGACTCATCTTAGAGAGTTGTTCCAAGTCTCCCCTATAAAGGGTCATCATTTGTATTGTTGCAGCAGATTTGTTTTTTAGATTAAAAATATATTGTGAGCTTTTAAGTTTGTTAGAAGATTTATCTTCTTGTTATCTCTCTAAACTCTTCGGTGATTCCTGAAGCGGTGAATATTGAGAGTGTCTTGTGTTATCTCCTATTTCTCCTATACTTTCCGGTATCAAGGTAAGTCTAAGAATGCTTTACAAAAATTTATGAGTGAAATTTGATGTTTAATAAACTTATGCACAAAGCTCTATTTTCCCAAAGACATTCCTAAAGTCACATTGAAAAACTTCAACAAAGTAACTTTTAAACAGTACACAAATTGGTACTAGAATTATAGAAAATATAGTAATAATTGTATCTTATACTAATATAAAAAAAATACATGGTGTACAAATAATGATGTCATTAAACAGAAGTCATGGATAAATAAAATAGATCTTTCATAAATATTATGATGCATTTCTTATGCACTTCGAATCAAGATGATTTTGCTTAATGCATTTTTCAATCCCAAACAATTCTAAACCCAACCTTAGATGTATTTTTCACAAGTTTAATTTTGAAAGAGATGAATATTAGATCATGGAGCCATGCAGAAGGCATAAGCACCGAAATTTCAAGAGAAGTAAAATGTACCATTCAACAATATAATAGGAAGTATATGTACCTTAAAATAAGCCGTTCCCATGAATGGTAACCAGCAAACAATAGATTCTTTTCGGTTGCTCTTCTTTGGAACTCACTTCGACCAGTTAGAAGAACTATCTGAAATCCAAGCCCAAGAAGCTCTTCATGTAACCTTAGACTTGTTGGTAAAGCTGGAGCCTTAGCCAAGTCCACCCATTCATCAAATGAAGTCTCATTGAAAACTTCAGATCTATGAAATGATGGGGAAAAAAAAGTTATCCAAATCAAAGAAAAGATATAGAGTTTTTACAACTTACAATGGAACCAAACTCGTTTGAGAAAGATATGAATCATATGTGCTCCAGATCTAACTTGAAACAAATACAATCCAATTATAACAGTGCAGTGTTAGTTGTGACAGAGTTTGCTAATGTCAACATGTTTATAACAGTGAAGTATACATGTGATCAAATGATATGTACATTTCCACAAAGAAGGTTAGATATTGAAATGATTAGTTCTATTTCCACCTCAACCAGAACAGAAGAGAAGTATTTTAATCATCATTGAAAATAATAAAAGAAATTGTTCAAATAATTCAACTACATTATGTGAAATTCATTATAATATGAAAGTTGCTCTTACTTTTTTTATTATGCCTTTTTAATTCTAGGTCAACATAAGCTGAAAATAATTTTATCTATGTCTACTCCTTTATGTAAGAACATAATCTTAGCCACAATTCTTCCTGGCTTGGCAAATGAATAGAATATAATCTGATGCCACAATTCGCCTTGGCTTGGCAAACGAATTGATACTCCCAAAACAATCATGTTTGATCTCTCCATGGGTATAACACAGCCAGCCAATAAGATATGTGTTACCAATAACTGGAATTTATTAGGTAGGGCACCTCTGATCTCCCTTAAAAGAGCTATATATATATGGAATGGGACAAACACTTTAATCATGAATCTACATTTTATATAACTATCTTTTCGTAAGCCTTCTCTCAGAAAGACATCTTTGACTGTTCTTCCCTAGACCAATCAACTTTTTCTTCAGAATGGACAACTTCATGAGTCGTATGAAACTTCTCTTCCTACTGTATATAGATGACAAATTTAAAGGAACCCGTGAAACAACTCCATGAGATAATTTAATATATTTGCACACATCACAACTAAAGCGTGATGTAAATAGAGTTATCCAGTAATCTCAAAGACTGATGGATGATTGACACATATATGCTACAGAAGTCGATTAGTGTGAACAAGAACCAATCCAAATGCTTCAATATTAATCAGTAGAAAATTGACACATGTCCAATCAACCTGGTCAGCACAGAAACAGGTTAGATCTGCATGAGTCTCTTTGAAGTCTATAAAAGGGGAATCTATCATGATCACAAGAGGTAAGGAATAGAAAAGGCCAAATCCAAAACTCACCAGATTCAGCAATGAAGGGTCACTATGGTTTTGATTATGTGAGGAAATGAGTTTGGGGCTTCTCCATTACAAATGAAAAAATTATTAATTCCGAGACCACAGTCCAACAATCTCATCCAATTCAATGGTGATGGCTAAAAGTCATCGGAAACAATAGATTCACAATTAAAGTTAATAGTTGCTATAGCAGGAAGAATTTTTCTTAATCTCTTGAAATAGAAATGTCAAAGGCAAGTACGGGAGTAATAGATAATCAAGAAATTACGTAATTGATGAGGAATGAGTTACTAGAGCAGTCAAGTTAGAGGGAGAAGAGTGTCTTGAGGATTGGGGAAGAGAGAAGTGAGGTGGCCAGAAATTAGACCCTCTCACTTTGAAAATCCAAGAAGAACATGTCCCCACAAACTTTGAATCCAATCTACAATAGGAGCATCCACCTGTCAAAACAGGTCCATGCTTTTAACTCCCAATGTCTCTACATAGAACTTTATATGCTCATATGTGTCAGGTTTTCCCAGCAATCCTATGAGGGATAGCATATACATGGTTACCTAGTTGCCGCTAGAAGAAATTGCATGTTTCAAGGAACTCATACAAGGTTTTGAAATTTACTTGGGAGGATGTGGCAAAATAACCCAAAGCGTTGATAGTTTGTTAATGTTGAAACAAGGGACTGACAAATCACTTTCAAAAATTTTAATGAGATTTATCGAAATAACTAGGTAGGTGGATGATTCTCATTCAGTCGTCTTGATAACTACCTTTATGTTTGCCAAAAGGCCTCCTGATACTTACACTTCTATATAACAATCCTCAAAAAAATATGTGAAAATTTTAGAGGCAAAGCATATATGTCATTACAGAGGTGATATATGCGCACAAGTGGTGTCATCTAAGTTTTCAACGATGGAGAAATTGAAAAGGGCACCTGAGAAGCGGCCAAGGAAACTTAACATGCATCCAACTGTAATGAGGAGGTCTAAGGGGATACCTTTGAACGTACTTCTAGAAATCAAGGATTGAATTCTGTAGTTGCTTGAGCCATAACCAATTCGGCCTGCATTCCACAAGAGAAACAGGATACACACGAATACTTTCATTTAAAGATTCAAATTGAGGAATTAGGAAAAGGCATAGGAGGAAGTTTGTGGGTCTAAAGAAGGAAAGATGAACTAAATGAGAAGGAACATACTTGAAATCCAGTGCAGAAAGACATCAACTTGATGATCATTGACGTACCTTCATTTGGTGAAGAGAAGTAATGAATCAAAATTGCATGCCTGAAGCAAGTCCTCATGTTTTACCAAAGATGTGGAACCTAAATATAGCTGAGATTTGGTGTTCACTAAGAAAGATGCATGAGGAATTGGCACGGATCATCTAGAAGCCCTTGTGATTGAAGATCAAACTGTGAACTATCAAGCAAGGAGGATGTTGATGATATAAGCAGCTCAGCCAATGTGTTATATTATAAAATGTTCCTGAAAATCGGTTTTATTTTTCAAATTAAAATTCATAACTTTATAAGTGCCTTTTTAAAATTCAAAAGATGTGTGGAGCTCCCTCCTTTGCCATCCAAATTTGGTCATAACATTCAAAAGGCTCAACATCTCATACCCAGTCGTACTGTCTACCACCTGGTCAATCCGGAGCAATAGTAAACAGTCAGTTAAGCAAGCCTGGTCCCTAAAATCTAGAAGCATCCACCAGTTTCCAATTACTTTTTCACTATCACCATATTTGCTACACTGGAAATTCAATTTCTCTAACAAAATTAGCACCAAGTAGCTTACTTCTTCATCTAGTACTTTTCTTAGCAAACTTACAAACCCTCTATTCAACTAGTTGAACACCTACTTAAATTTAATCAGTGTCCTGCAATTTCCTTGCATATTGGAGCATATCCCCTATAGACCAAAAAATTTGTCTCAACACCTTAGGAAGTTGCAATATTCCTCATGCCTCTATTCTTTGTTTCTTCTCCAGCCCGAAATTCATGATCAGTCAAAGGCTCCACAAATTCAGCATAGAGGCTAAATTCAGATTGTTGAACTATGACGACAAACCTCTGAGTCAGCTTATCTAACTTCTCATCATCGGATTCACTGTTTCTTCCACCAAATCCTCGATCTAATACATCAAATCTTTGTAGACTCCCTGTAATACAATTTAAGCAAATGCCCACAAATTTCCCACTAACTTCTCATCATGGGATTCACTGTTTCTGAGCCACTTCATTTCCCTCTGACTTGTCTTTCAGACCCACAAATTTAAGCAAATGCCGTTACCTGATCAATTTTTTAATCTAAATTCTCAAATGAATACACTCATTTGTGTCATGCCCAGACTCCCTGTAATACAATAATATTTTAACCTATCTTTTTTAGGAAATTCAGACTGAATTGGTTGAGGGTTGGATAATAACAGATTTTTTTGTTTGTTTGTTTTTTTTGGCATCCATGAGTACCTCAGAGTGTAGAGCATTCAATGTTATTTCCTTAGACCTTCTCACCACCAGTGTATATCGTTCAAATTTCCTCACGTGCTTCACCTCCTGTATGAATTTTGTTAGTTCCTCAACCTTTTGAAGCTTCATCTCCGACGCCTTCGTTTGCATCACATTGTCAGCAGTTGCATGCTCACTTGACTTTTCTAGCATTTTAGTATACCTTCAAGTGATTTCTTAATATAGTGTGTGAGAACCAAGATGAAGCTAGTGCAAACTTGAATGCAGTTACCAAAACAACTGGATACGAGTTATCCACTTTCCTGACCTCTTTAATGAATCTCCTCAGGAATTTTGAAATTGGTCTATGTCCCCCTATAATGTCATCAAACTATTAATTCTTCTTGCAATTTAATTGTTCCCAGAAAAATAAGATTCAAAACTTCAAATCAAACTCTCTAGAATCGGAGATCTGAACCAAGGGGAGTTGTGTAAACCCAGTGGCGTAGCCAGGATCAATTTATAAAAATTTCAAACATTAGTGTAGGTCGATTTTTACAATCCGAAAGCCTAAATTTTGAATTTAAGAAGCTAAAAAACAAACTTAAATTCGAAAATTTCAACTTTAGCCCTTGATTCTAGTTGAAACAACGATCCATCGATCCCCAAAGCTTATCTATAATTCAAAGTCGAAGAATCATTTGTGATCTCGCTTCCTAATAATATTTAGTATTCCTACATATGAGATTTTCATTCTGATCTAAATAACCATCCTAACTAGCAACCTAATAAAATAAAGTTTATACTTTACAATTATCCTTCAATTAATGAAAGAAGAAAGGAACAACTTACTCCTCTTGTTGTTGTTGTGATTGAACAAAGAGGAAAAAGAGCTGCTTATAAAGGGCAGCTCGCTGGAAAAAATAAAAGGAAAATCGTTACTTTTGAAAAAAATAAAGAAGAGCTAAGGAGAAAGAAGCAAAAAAAGGAGAGTTTTATCTTCTTCGTTAGTAACCTCGTCAGCTCGACAACGACACAAAGAGAGCAAGGCAAGCTATTCTTGTAGTGCCAACAAAACCCTAGAAAACACGAGAAAAGGAAGAAGATGCGAGGGTCGAGGGTTGCTCTTGTTGCTCGAAAAGGGCTTACTGGAGAAGAGAAAGGAGAAAAAAAAGAGCTCTTGCGCTTGAGAAGAGATAAGAAAAAACTGCAGTTTCATGTCGTTGGAGAAAAGAAGGAAATGGAAAAGAAGAGGAAGGGAAAAATAAAAGAGAGGGATGGGCGAAGGCACGACGGTGGCCTACGGCACGACCGGGGCTGCATCATGTTAGGGAGAAAAGGGAGAAAAAATAAAGAGAATATTTCCTTAAAAATACTCTAATTCATTTTAAATCAATCAAACCCATTTAAACCTTAAACTTGATTTGGTCATAACTTGACAAAATCAACTCCAAATCAATCCCGATTTGAACTAATATAATCCTTATCTCCGCGCCTACTCGTTGGATTTAGTCCAAACCTGATCCAATTTTCATTTAGCTCCCTCACTTTGTGTTCTACGATTTAGTTCATTTGTTTATTATTATATATTTTATTTTTAAAATTCAATATTTAACCTTCTAAGTCGCGATATTTCCTTGTAAAAATGATACCAGTGGATAGCTTAGGTTGAGGGCTTTCCAAATATGTGATCAATTTCAGTTTTCCGACGACGAACGGTGATGAATCTACTGGTCAAAGTAACGGTGAGGGATTTCCAAATATATAATATTAATTTTTTTAAAAAATGTCAGGAGGAGCGGTCGCACCCATCCGTCCTCACGTGGCTATGCCACTTTGTAAACCATCTGTGTATCACTCCTTGTAGTAATATTGGGAAAACATGGCGCATCATAACCTTTGAGATCCAATACAAGGATATTGGATAGCTAAATACATTGACATAGTTTGAAGGTCTGTACTCATATTAGTGTCTATATTCAACACTAGGAAGTTCTTTGAAACTAGCTCCTCCTGTATCTTTTTTAAGCGAGTGGCATCCTAACCTCTTAGTATCTCACCTACAATTGCCCCACCTCATCTTTCTTATATTGAGAATCATTATCTAACCAGCTAAGCTATGTTTGATACACTTTTTCCCTTTCCTTTAATGCTCAAGGCCTTCCTATTCTTAATCTGAATGTACTTCATTCACAGATCCTCTATCATCACTGTATCTTCCTTTGAACCATCTTTCCTTTCCTTCATTAGAGTTGGGAACATTTTACTCATCATCCCAAACATAACATTCGATTGGAAGTTTATAGTCTCACATGCCTCTCTATTTACCACCTAAGAAATTTCAAATTCTACAACTCCAAACCCAAACAAATTCCTCATCAAAAAGGAAAGGCCTTGTGTTTGCCCCACCTTTCTCACATACAGCTCGACTGTCATGGTGAAATCGCAAATGAATAGTGAACTCTGGTAGCTTTTTAATCTTATCTTGGACTTTGATAATGGATGATGGGCTAGAGGAGGCTAGGTGATAGGAATTCAACTGGGATAAGCCCTAGGTTGGGTCGGATTCACCCAAACTTTCTCTCTAAGGATGGTGGAGTTTAGTTAAACGGATTCCATTAAGCTGAGCTGCAAGCAACTCATCCTAGGTAACTAAGTTTCAAGGCTTTATGGTTGATGTCTTGTGGGATGAGGTGAATTGGATTGTTGCATTTGTCAAAGTGACCTTCAAGGACATTGATGAATTAGGCTTGGTTCAAGGATCTACGGTTAATGTCTTGCATGACAAGGTGGGTTGGAGAATTACATTGGGTCAAATTGAGCTTTAAGGAAGTTGGTGGGTTAAGGTGGAAACAATATTGGCAAACAAACTGAGATGATATTAGAAATGTCTGAGGTGGAAAACGTTTTGATGCCATACGCTTAGTTGAATAATGTAGTTGTTCTTCTTTCATAGGTGAGTAATGCAGTTGTTCTAATAAAATGATTCCATGATCTCCAGCTATAGACATTTAAAATTGACATTAAATTCAACTTTTATTTTTTCAATTACAAAATTCAAATTTGACACTCAAAACTAGTTCTTTGGAGATGGATAGCAAGTTATAAAGCAAATATCTGCAGCCCACAAGTCTGGTATAGTGACTTAGGGTATAAGCTGCCTTAATATTAGTTGAGTAGTCAAAATTATGTCAAGCACTAGTCATTTGAGGTAAGGTGCATGAGAGAAATTGACATGTTTAATAGAATGCCACATCGAATCGAATATTGAGATATGCTTTTGAGCGAGTAGAATGTTCGCAAGCATTTCGATGGATCATTAGCACAGAAGCATTCTTATACTATCCATCATAAAAATCTTTGAAAAGTGGATTTTTTTTTTTAGTAGATACTTGTCTCGGAAGAAGATAATAGTCCCAGCTCCATAAAGAAAATCATCGAGTAGAAAGCACGAAAAAGATTACCCGTATCCATGGACCACATAATACGGAAGATTGGAAAGCAGCGTCTCGTCGATGTCAAAGATCCATATGTCTTTCCCATCGCCCTCAATCTGAACAGTCTTGGCGAAGGACAGAGAGTCAACACCGACAACGTCGGAATCCGACGAGTACCGATCCCCGTTCATGTACTCTTCAACGAACCCGAGGCAGTTTTCTGGGATGATCCTCCAATACCCTGCGTTATTAGTTTCCACAGAGAGCCTCCAGCTATCGCAGAAGATGCCATCGGCGGCTCCTCGGACGCTAGCGGACCAGCTGTAAACGCGGTCGTCGGGGACCATCCGGAGGAGGGAGTTGTAGGTATTGGCGGAGGCGGAGGCGAAGAGCAAGATGAGTAGGAGAGGAAGGGATCGGAATGGCGCCATTGAATTGGAACCCTAACCGGGAAAAGGCT